>JACXGJ010007778.1:9782-29346 GCA_016801105.1 Esox niger
GGGGGGGGGGGGGGGGGGGGGCTTCGAAAATCTCCACGACAAAAGGAGTCATGCTTTCAGGCTGGTGTGGTCTCCAGATGGCCCGACTCTGTCAGCGAGGGGGAACAGGAGACGACATCACGTCTTGTACAGTTTAGTTGCTCTGTAACCCTGGCTTCATCAACACTGTCTGCTGCTGAACATGCACTTCTCCCAAGTTCCCGAAGGAGAAAACTGTGTGTGTGGGTTAAAAACGGGGAGGAATATATCAAGAAATATTGCTACACGGTTACTGATCACACTCAGATGGTATGATGTCACAGATGTGATTGTCACACACAGAAATGACATTTCAGCCAGGAATGAGGAATAAGCAGAGCCTCTCATGAAACGGTTCTGCCACTGCTGAAAAGTGTGTGTGTGTGTGTGTGTGTGTGTGTACCACTCCACCTTTTTCTTTCCTTTCCAAAACAGTTGAAAAGGAAAGTTTTGAGTGGGCATTCAATTTGCAGTGTTCTCTTAATTTTTCCAGAGCTGTGTATAATACAAATATATATATATATATATAATATGGAAATTCAAATGTTTCATTGTGCAGGTCTTGGCTGCTTCGCAGTGAAACTATGCTGGCTCTGTGCTCTGCAGCTGTTGTGTGTTAGGGTGTCAGGGGCGTGTTCGATAAATGACAAAGGGAGCGCAGGGCTGCCGCTGCCGGGTACTGGACAACGCCGTGGCAGAGGTTGGCAGATAAACCACGTCCGTGCACACTGAGCTGTGCCTTTGTTCTGTCCCGAACAGACAGCCAGGTGGTCCGTTGGAGCGCACAGTGGCTTGGTAATTGAGCGGTGAATTTGTAATTGGTGCAACCACGCTGCTCTATCTGTTTAAAATAAAGACACCAGGTTGCATTAACTGCCGCTCCGTAATACGTTGACCAGATCCAGATGGGGCTCCATTGTGTCCTCCTGTAGGCCCCTCCTAGCTAGAACAGAATTTAGGAGGTCAGATTTGCCCACCCCCCCCAGAGTTCCCTGCTTCCTTGCTCAACATTAAACCCTTGAGGCATGGCATATCATCCCTGAAATCCCCACAAGCAGTACCTTTACATCCTAGTCACAAGAAGCCAATCAGACCCAAATCAACACATTTATATGCCATGAGAAAGACTAATGACACATGAATATGTTTTCACACTGGCAGAGGGAAGAGACCCTCACTGGGTTGTCTGTGGAACATGGCTATAAACAGAGTTGCTTGAACAGGCTTTTGTGTCTCTGCGGTGTCCTCTTAATGGTTTAACAAATGGATCTGTCATCCTGTCCCTCTCCCTCCCTCACCCTGTCAGCTCCCTCCCTGGCTGGGTGGGTTTCTGGAACAGCGGTTCTTTGTATCCGCTGGAGCTGCGCAGCCCACTGGAAGTCAAAGCTAAGTTCTGGTTTAGCAGAATGTGTTTTGCCCAAAGGTAGTTTCGAGGAGGACTGTGGGTGATCCTGTTGCTATGGGCTCAAAAACACTGTCGACATTGGCGTTGTCGTCTTCGTCACTGTCTGAGAGGCACGCCTGTCCGGGGGGCGCGAACACCAGACCTCAGCTCAGTTCCGCTGTGCCCCGTTGGCCAGACAGCCGCTGCTCTTTAGGGACAGTCCTTACATATAACGAGACCATGCATTCCAAGGCCTCAAACACTGTTCCAGAACCAGGCAGAATGTGTCATTATATAGTCTCTTACTGCCTGGTTTGTTTCCGGTCATCCAGAAATGTTCTCTTCTTCCAAACATCCCAGTTTGTTCAGGTTTTAACAAGTCCCTTTGAAATTAGAATGAACACATTCTTGGCTCCTGCAAGCAGTGATTCTTGTTTTCCTTTTTCAGGGCCCTCTTGCTCACCTCCGTTACGACGCTCATGAGGGCCACAGTAAAACACCATTTTAGTGACGGCACTGTGAAGCCCTTTTGTCCCTGGAATGCAGGAATTCCCAGGCCACACTGGGGTTGATGGGAACAGGAAATGACCCAGTGGTTCCCAACAGAGAGTCGGCATGATGTCATGTACATTCTACATGCTCACGGATGCTGCACGCGAGACTACTTAGCCACGGACACATATTTCACTGTATACCGTAGATCACGGATACAGTGGAAATGCCGTGTCGCTGAATGAGGCGGAGTATGTGCTCCACAAGTTTGCCGTCCTCCATGTGATTGGCCGGTCCCACGCCCCCCGAGAGGTCAAGAGCCGAGGGATCTTCTAGAATGGCCGGGCTCTCTAATGGGTGTCATTTGCCTGGGAGGCGGTGTTGCTTGGTAGACAACACTGGTTTTCTTAGAGTGCAGCGAGCACTTGATGCGTTTATTATTGACTCAGCCTGGTAGATCTGGTCTGTTGAATACAGGTCATCACTGGAGATGTTAGTGGGCTGCCTAGTTGGGACACAATCCTGGCGTCCCTGTGACCCTGCTGGACAAAGCTCATCCACCTCTGTCATATGATAATACAGAGTGGTTGAAGAAATGTGACATTCAGTTCCACACAAGACGTCTTCATATTTTGTTCTGGACAATATCCCCCCCCATCATGGGTCCAGCCTGGCGTGCCCTGCCCCCCCCCCCCCCCCGTCATGGGTCCAGCCTGGCGTGCCCTGATCCTCCCCACTGCTGCGACCCACCTGGGACTGGTCGTGGATTCCAGCCTGGCAGGCGCGTTTAACCTCTCGCACGACCAAAGATCTCCACTCCTCTGCTGTGGCTCCTCTGAGAAGGTTCAGGGTCATGTGTGTATGTGTAGCTAGTACAGGCCATCATGTCACACCACTTCGACTCTGTTGACGCACTAGCTGTGCACTTGGTTAATGGTACAGGTTGTTTCGCAGAGAGGATTGTTTGCATTCAGACGTTCACAGCTAAGGTCCATCCATTTGTCCATCCCCTAACCCAGTTGTCCTTTCATTCACGCTCGGCCTGTCTGGGGACCCAGGGATTCCTGCGGTGTTGCTGGTTTAGCTGTCAGGTTGCTAAAGTAGTCCAGCTGATCCCAGAGCTGCCAGTCTGGCTAGGAGAGGTGAGCTCAGCCGACACAGACGGGCCTCTGGTGCGGCTGAATACAGTGCTTTCAGCGAGTAACTTCATCTCAGCACCTCGTGCCACTAACTCCTAGCGTGTGCGTACAGGCATATGATTTTGAGAAGTTCTATCTATGTTAGAAAGCCCTTATACAGAGTCATCTTTCGGGGAACACAACATGTGTGTCTGTGTCCTGATCTGTCCTGCTCTGTCAAAAATGTGACTATAGTTATATTGGTTTTGTGGCTGTCACTCATCTCTCTGGGCCTTTCTCAGATTCTGTGCCTTGGCGTGCCTGTGCCAGAGCTATGTCTCTACCGTGCCTGTGCCACAGCTATGTCTCTACCGTGCCCGGGCGTGCCTGTGCCACAGCTATGTCTCTACCGTGCCTGTGCCACAGTCATGTCTGGCAGTTGTGGAGAGGGTGTGGACCAGAAGAGGTGTTGGAGAAAGGGGGCATTGTAGGGCCTGTGGTCACCCACGCCCCTTACCTCCCTGTGCCTGGACCCCATCCATGCCTACTCTGCCCCTCACTGGCCCCAGCACAGGTCCTGGGGTGGTTTGGACTAGGAACGTGCCTCAATAGGAACTTTGTGTGGAAAGGTACCAGTGAAATGCCTCGTCTTGAGCCAGCTTCCTTTGAAAAACATCATTCAGTTGGCTGCAGGAGGCAGCCCAACTAGCAAATGGCTAACCGTCTCTCTACCTCTCTAGTCATCTATCCTCACACTTTTTCCTCTTCCCCCCTTCTGCCTGATCTCTCCTTTTTAAATTGAATGTCCCATTGTGGCCTTCCATGCTCCAACCCCCACGTGCACACATGCACACTCTCACATCCCTTCTTTAAAGGGACACTTCACCACACAAAGAAACTGGCAAATCGATGTCCTCAACATCTAAGTGGTGAATGGACAAGGTTCATCCATCCATGCTTTGGACTTGGCACTGTTTTCAGATGCTAACAATTTTTTCGCTTGTATTACACGAATCCCCTCCAGAGGGTGCTATTAGCATTTTTCAGAACGTACCAATATCCCCGACGAAAGAATCCGTTCTACCCAAAAATTTGAGGCTTTTCGGAGAAGTCAGAGGGTGGTCAGTCCAGACACTAGGTAGGTGTTTGTCTTACTGTCTGCTGAGTGTCATATCATTGACATTTCATTTAAGGCCGGGTGATTTGTGAAAGCACTTTGTGACAACTGCTGAGGTAAAAAGGGTTTTATAAAATAAATTGATTGATTTGATTGACCTCTTATCCAGAAGTAAAAATCCAGGTTAATTGCTTTGCTCGTGGGAACAATAGCAGATTGTTTTCTTTGCCGACTCTGGGATTTCAGTGAGTTTGTTTACCCATCTCAGTATTATCATTTCTTTTTCTGCCTAGCCTGTACCAGTTCATTCAGCCCAGGCATTCTGGCTTCATACGATGGACAGTAACAAGGCAAATAAAATCTCAGCCTAATTCAAAGTGCCCCTGGGGACATACAATCCAAGAGAAAAAGCAAACAAGCCAAAATACTAGAAAACCACGCTTGAATTTTAATGTCAACAACCTTGCAAGTCACTGGCTTGCACAGACGGAGAAATTAAAAACATAATTCCCTCGTAAAACACGAGCAATAAAATCTTCAGAACATACTCTGCAGATGCAGATTGCTTCAGGTTCTGTTTAAACAGACGGAGGCCCTCGTTGAATGTATATGCACTGATTGTGTGTTTTGATGTTGTATTTGCGCTTAAAAACATTTGGTTTTCTGTTTTGCCATGAGGATCTAATTTAGGTCTCTGGTTGTGTTTGATTACAGCATTTGTACATTAATGTGTGTGTTAAATGTGCGTGTGATGAATCCTTACAAAGTTCCATCTTTTGTGTTCCATAAAATTATTGTTTATATGTTGTAAATATAACATTTGCTTAAAAAAAGCATAATCGAAAAGTATTTGTTTCTGTTTTATTTTTACCAATTTAATAATGTAAATTAATCTGTGTATCTTTGCCCATTATGTGTGAGCCAATCCATTGTAGTTTTGTATGTTCATTATAAACCAGGTTCTTGCAATCCTTAATGCTGATTGGATGATAGCTGCGGTATATGGGACTATATACCATGGGTATGACCACTTTTTTTCTTTTTATTTACTGCTTTTCTTTCATTTGTAACTGGGTAATAATTGTAATGAGGCGTCTCTGGGGGTTGTGGTATATTGCCTTTTTCCACAGCTAAAAGCTGTCCCAGCACTTGGACATGTCGTGCACAAAAACAGTCATTTGCCATGGCATACTGACTATATTCTAGGAATGAGGACCATATTTTACTATCCGAATAGTATGTGTTGTTATTCGAATAGAATTCGTTTCACCGAAATGTATGTTTTTTTTTAAAACTACCGATACCACATGAGTGCTACTACTTAACGCGCGAAGGACGGGTGTTCTCATGCATCGACTCAATGACGGTTTGTGCCAAGAAAACGAATGCGAGTATGGAGGAAGCCGTGTGGTTGACACGCGAAACTACAGAACTAATAAGACTATTAATCAACACACAGCATTGGGATTATTGGATGGAAGAGACTAGAGAAGCTAGTTAGCTAAGCTAGCCAGCTATTTGCTTAAGTCACCGTTTTCTGCACTCTCAACTGCCTTTAGATTCCACAGCTGAACTTTATGTAGCGTTTCAACATTAATTTAGTAGAAATATTCCATCTTCCCTTAAATTAGTTTACTTTCATCCTCTTGCTACCTAGGCTAAGTATTCGAATACTAAATACATTTCGGGTATTAGAATATTCGACTATCCGTGCCCATCTTTACTATATACCACACCCCCTCGTTCCTTATTGCTTAAGTATATATGTGTAGTGGGTGCTCTGTATTCAGGAAGTGAGTGTGGGAAGGTGGCGCCTTTACTTTAGAAGGCTGCTTCTTTTTTTCCTGTCTTTCTCTTTCTCCTGGCAGTGCCCGGAGCCAGGAACCAGGAGAGAAATGACAGGACCCTGAAAACAAACAGTTATCATCATCAAAACAAACAATTCACTGCTGGATATTCCACAGACATTGTGACACAGGGAACATTTTTATGGGGACAGATTGCTGAGGTGTGTGAGTAGTGCAAGCTTGCGTTAGGCTGTGAAAATGTCCCCACAGGAGCATGTGCTTGCAGGAAGCCTTTTGCAGGACAGTGTGCCTCTCCTGGTAGTCTTTGAAGGACTGTGTGCTTCTCCTGGTAGTCTTTGCAGGACTGTTAGCTTCTCCGGTAGTCTTTGCAGGGATACTGTGTTCCTCCTGGTAGTCTTTGCAGGGATACAGTTCTCTCCTGGTTGTCTTTGCAGGGATACAGTTCTCGCCTGGGTGTCTTTGCAGGGATACATAGTAGCAGTTGAAGGTTGCTGCAGTTTGGGCTAATAAAATGATCCCAGATCATACTTTAATTGTTTGTAACTTCTACCAATTCTAGGGATTTCATTTCAGCCATTCTTATTCAAGACCAAGCGACAGGAGGTAATGTATGTGCTTTTCTCATGGGCACATATTCACACCTTGTCAGTTTGAAGACTAGAAACAGCAAACCGTCTGTTTCCAGCCCAATGCTCTAACCTCCTGACACCTACATCCATGTGCATGGTCAGGTAATCTCTAAATCCTTTGAATTTCATCCCTTTTTGGATCTCAGCTGAATGTGTTCTTCTGTTTGGCATCAGCCAAATTGGCCTAATGTCTGTACTCCTTCAGTCATGCAAGAGGATCTCCTCTGCACTGCAAGCTAATCAGCACAGTTTCTGCAAATAAGGTCTATCTCAGATTATTTTACTGGTCACAAGTAAATTCATTGCATAACAATGTAGTTATTTTTACGTTTCAACACTTTCTTTAGATGGGTAACTTTGATCGGGGTGTGGACCACAAAGTCATCGTGAGGGGCCGTAGAGGAACAGAGGCTCGGGTCTGAGTTGGTTTGGATTAGTGCAGCAACTGAAAGGGTACTTTTGCTTGTGAGGTGCAAAGAAGCCCGGACTGCCTGAAGTCCCCTATGCCTCCAAGGCATTTCACTGATGATGTCAGTGGAACAAACCCTCAGACATGGTGATATCATGGTATTCCTATGCCCCCCAGCTCGTGATTAGGGGTCTGTAACCCTGGGTCACAGGAGTAGGTGCTCTGGGGTGTTGATATGGTGCCCTTTTTGAAGTTGGCTGACTTTGACTCTGGCAGTGCATCTCATAAGGCTGCCAGCCTGCTGCGCTGTAAATCGGTCATGCTGCGTGCGGGCACCATCTCTCTCTCGCTCCATCTCCAAAGGTCTTCCAATCTTCTGAATCATGAAACATTATGAATGTGGGCGATATGTGCATTATGAATTTAGAAATCCTACCACCATCTCATGAAAAGCGAAATCTTATATCGATCAATTTCCATCGAATTGTTCAATGTAACGCTTTTCGTCCGTGTTTTCATAAGACTTTGTGAAATGGTCTTATTTCTCCTAAACAAGCACAGCCATGTAGGTTTTTTTAGGCCAATGACCAATATGCTGCTGGTTGAAATTCTAAGTTGATGTGGCAAAATTTGTCCTTTTGCCCTTGAGCAAGGCATCTAACTGTAAGTGGTCCTGTAACTCACCCTACACAGTTGGCCACAACTGATAGTAAAGTGTTAGTGAGTGGTGTAGGGTTAAGGAATGGAATGCTTTCTTTCCATTCTTCTCACAATTCAATAGCAAGCAAGTTTTTTTTTTAAATTAAAAAATAATAATAATTATATAGCACAATTCATACATAGAAGCAATTCAATGTGCTTTACAGTGAAAATAAAAATACAAGATGCAATGGAATTAAAACAGAGATTGTAAGATTTACACAGAGGTTATAACTTGCATTATGATTGGTAAAAGATGGCAGAATATGCATTTAATAATCAAATAAATAAAAAGAGAAACATAAAATACAGCATAATAACGCATAGAATAAGAAAATAGAATTAATAAAACTAATAAAATCATAGGAAGCTATAAGGCTAACAGTGTGGTTCAGTTTAAGAGCTCAGTCATAGGCATGTGAAAAGAGAAGTGGTTTTAGCCTGGATTTAAAAATGTATATGTTCGGAGCATGTCTAAGATTTTCTGGTAGTTTATTCCAGTTGTGTACAGCATAACTGCTAAACACAGCTTCTCCCTGTTTAGTTTGGACTCTGGGCTCTACTAGCTGACCTGAGTTCATGGATCTAAGAGCCCTGCTCGGTTTTTATTCTTCAAACATATCAGAAATGTACTCGCGTCCTAAACCATTCACAGATTTAGAAACTAGAAGCACCACTTTAAAGTCTATTCTGTAACTGACCGGAAGCCAATGCAAAGATTTAAGAAACCAGAGTGATGTGCTCTGTCCTCTTGGTCCTGGTTAATATTCTAGCATTCTGAATGAGATGCAGCTGTTTCACAGTCTTTGGGTTGTCCAGTTTAGAAGCCATTACAGTAGTCAACCCTACTAGAGATAAAAGCATGGATGAGCTTCTCTTGGTCTTTTGGGGACACCAGGCTTTTGAATATGGATATATTTTTTAGATGATAAAATGCTGTTTTGGTGACAGCTTTGATATGACTGTTAAATGTGAGGACTGAGTATCAGAACACCAACATTACGCACTTGATCCCTGGTTTTGAGGGACTGAGAATTCAGGTCTTTACTGATACTAATTCTTGTTCTTTATTTTTGTTGCCAAACAAAATAACCTCAGTTTTATCTTGGTTTAATTGTAGACAATTTTGGTTTATCCAGGTATTTTATGTGCTCTATACAGTGACACAGAGAGTCTATTGAGCTGTTGTCATACAGTTTGAGAGACATATATATTTGCGTATCATTGGCATAGCCATGGTAGTTAATGTTGTTGTTCTGTAGAATTTGGCCCAGAGGTAGCATATAGAGATTGAACAGAAGCGGTCTGAGAACTGATCCCTGTGGAACTCCGCATGTCATAGTCACCCTATCAAATTCATAATTGCCAATGGTGACAAAGTAACTCCGTCCATCTAGGTAAGATATGAACCACTCAAGGACTGTCCCGGAGAGTCCTACACAATTTTCCAGCCCATCTATAAGTGTTCTATGATCTAGTGTCAAATGCTGCAATAAGATCTAATAGAACTAAAACTGTTATTTTATCTGAATCAGTATTCAGCCGTATATCATTTAAAACGTAAGTGCTGTGGTGTGGTTGGAAGCCTGACCGACATTTGTTTAATAGACCACTTGAGGTCACAACATTGCTGAGTTGACTGAAGACAACCTTCTCAATGATCTTGGCTGTGAAATGAGATTTAATACAGGTCTATAGTTGTTCATTATAGATGCATGTTCTCTTTTTTTAATAGGGGCTTAATGGCAGTTGTTTTTAGAGACGTTGGGAAAATGCCTGATTGCAGAGAGTTATTAACTATTTGCTGTAGGTCCATTGTAAAAGAGTTAAAATGGCAGTGTGTCGAGACAACGTGTATAAGCTTTAAGATGTCAAACTGTTTCTTCTAGCTATTTTTGATCAATTGTATTAAATTGCGACATAATAATCATGTCTTGGTGGTCGTAGTGATGGTACAGTGCCCTTGTTAGACTGTGTTGTTCTGATGGCCTGTCTAATACATTTTATTTTTTCACTGAAGAAACATGCAAATTCATGTTTCATGTGAGTTCTGATGCTATCTGCTTTATTGGGTTTGTAAGCAGTACAATAATTTAAATTATTTATTTTTTAAATGTCCAGTTTACAAGCTCCCTTATTCTACCACTTTTTATAGTTGTGTGTACATTTGAGAACGTGTTTCTAGAAATGTTCCTGTTGAGAAATCTCACACTTAGTGTGGGAATTATTGCCAGAATGGTTTACCCATGTGTTAGTGCATGCACATAGTCGGTGAATGGAGCATCACACAGCAAATGGCCGAGTCTTGCGATATTGATTTTTGCTGACTTCTGATGTAATTATAAAACAGTAATATGTACCTTAAATAATTTCTGAAATGTCATTGTTAAGTTTAAAGTAGTTTTTATTAAATCCCTATACTTTAAATTCCCAAGTTTCCTGGAGTAGAGACCCAAAACCCCAGTTTACCTCTAGCAGGGGAGATGAATGTGCATCTAAATTTGTCATAGCTGGAAAATATAAAGGTTAAGCCAGCTTACCCTAGTGCTGGAGGGAGGCCTTTTCACTGGCTCTGGGAAGCACACCGCTCAATCCCATTGGCTGGGCAGGAAACCTGTTTGTTCCAGAGACCCCTTGTTAACCCCTTCTCTGCCAAGTCCCTCTCAGACGCTTAGGTCAGTATGTCTAGGTCACCAGTCATGTTGGTTAGATAATGTGTCAGGGACACTTAGCTCGAACTTAAGCCAACTCGACGGCTGTCTCATTATGCCGGTTGCCGAGAGACTATAAAAGAAACTAATTAATTTCTTGCAGTGATCACCAAGACCTCCCATTTTGTTAAATGAAATGCACACAGCCTGGTTTTCTGACTAATGGTCCAATAGTTTGTGCACCAAGGCCATTTCCCGACAAAACATTTCCTCTGCCAATTTGCATTGCCATCGTCCTCATACAAAACAGTGAATTCCAGAAGGGACGGGTGGACAAACGAAGGGAAAATTCACTCCAGAGAATGTAGAAAATGGGCTGAACAAGTATGTCCCAGGTCCAATGAAAGACAAAGTGTAACTGGTCTCAAGGTCCAGAATTGTGCTTTCGTGACCTGAAGTGTGTCCGTGGCAACGCGGTATATTTATGATGGTTTCGTTTTGTACGTACAAATAGATGGCAGTATTGCATCGTCATGGAGTTAGCGTCCTGCTAGCCGTGGCCTTCAGTGTGCCTCTTTCTCACTCAGGTAGCCTACATCAGGCACATCACACATCTGATGATGTACGACCTGTGTGCGTGCGTGCGTGCGCGCATGCGTGTGCGAGACAGTTAGAAACATGTATGGAGTGTTTGTTGTTTTGCTTGGCACTCCAGTCCATGGCCCAGTGGTTTGGGAGGAAAGGGAGGCCAGTGCTAGGGAGCTAGCCAGTTAGTTTGCATGTTACAGCTCTCTAGCTACTTGTCCACTGTGTCCTGGAACTCTAATCCAATTACCTGCAGGATGTAAACTGCTCTTGACTTTCATATTAGTACTGCACATGAAGACGTGCACACACAAGCTTTTTACAAAATGACGTCTGACTCAGTCTAGTTAGGTCTTTAATCCCGATAAGTGCAATACAAAAGCCTTCCTCTGGTGTAGTTAGCTGTGTTAGGGCTATACTGTACCCCTGTTGTTGTTGTTGTTGACAGCTGTATGACCGTGCAGCCACAGACTCACTGTGTGTGTAGTCGTAGCAGTTCTCACAGTCAGGCGGTAACCATGACAAACCGTCACGAGGAGACCTCCTCCACAGTGTTTTGCTGGAGGTGAAGAGCTCTGACAGAATTGATGTTGGTTTTGTTGTGGACTGAAGCCAAGCCATGCAGTCCTCTCCTCCTGATATCTTCTCATATCTAGATCAGTGTTTTTGTTTCCACTTTTTCACATGAGCAAATATTTTTCACTCAAAGCTCAACCACCTCTTTGTCTTCACTATTCCCTCTCCCCAATCTGTCCACGTAAACAGGGAACCGTGTGACTGACAGCAGGTTGCAGACTTGACTGCTCCAATTTAGCTCAGCGTCTCAGTCCAAGCGTGTAGTAATTAAGACCTGTTGGTAAAAATAGAGCCTTTGATTCCTTGGCTACTGGCTATAGCTGCTTAAATTGAATGGCAGGTAGGCTATAAAGCCTTATGATGCAGTTAGAATACATTATAAGACTTTTACACATATGTGTGCTATCATAATCAGGACATTCCTGATAATGACACAATACAGCTGCTGAAGTAAAGTATTATAGGAAAGGTTGGTGAGCAAACTCATAGTCGATAGTGTGAAAGCCAAACGCTATAGGTGTTGCTCATCTGATCTGTCATATAATGTGGCCCACGCAGTGTTTATGGCTAAACCATTTGACTGTCATCCATATTGTCAGGTTTAAGTGCCCGCTATTGATTTGTTAAACACCTGCATCTGAATTGAAGGCGGGCTAATAACTTCTATTCATGGTGGAAATTGGTGAATGAGACATTTCTCTTTGCGTGGTTCTTTATGCACGACTCTTGCGTGTCTCCGCGCTCGTTTCCAGGAGGCCGCGAAACGATTCCATCCGTCATCCGTCGACAGGGCTACGCGCATCTGCTCACACCCACTTCTCTGCGCACTCCAAAGGCTGTGCAATTTAGCCACAGACATGGAGCCAGCGAATGTTTCATTTCTAGTGTGGGATAAATGTAGACATAATGATTGATTTTACGTATTACAAAAATATTGATATTTGCTTATTGCGCAATGTATGCTACTGAGTGTAAATGTTACAAGTCCCAGATTTGAAATGTAATTTAGAGCCAAACCTTTTATTCATTATTCATTTTATTCATTAATTCTTATATTAGAAACATTGCCGACCATTACAGTTACAGAACTCCCGCGCCGACTGCTTCACCGAGTCTCCAAAAGGAGAACTGTGGATGTTGTAATCTGGAAATCTGGCAAAGCTAGAGAAGAGGGAGGGAGAGACTTAACAAGGATTTACTGTATAGTCGGTCTACAGACTTGGCACAGTAGCCTAGCTGTGGACCCATGCGCCTTAAGAAAACTGAACGCTACCTTTAACACAGAATATCTGAGTCATTTGGAAATTATGTGTAGAAATTGACTGTTTCAATTGTCCCTATTTTAACCACGATGCAGTCGGACACACATGCAATCTGTTTATTTTTATGTAATTTTCCATAGTGGGCGGATGTAGGCACAGTCAGCGAAGGATTTGACAGACGCACTGGTAACCCATACTCAAACCTTCCCACCCTGCGGCCAGCTTTCTCCTTGTGCATGGCCGCTTCTCCGGTTGGTCCTCCTGCTGCTAGTCTATACCCGCCCCGTGATGCAGAGTGAGTCGCAGGGGCTACAGATGACAGCGCAGGGATGAGCTCAGGCAAATGACCGCCAAATTCTCTGCTGGTCCATCCCGGGTAAGGGGTGTCCGGTTTTGGTGAACGGATTACAATAATACTGGGTAAAGGCAAACTAAACTGCGTTCAAATGCCCCACTGAAGATAGATGGATATTCTGGAAATGGATTAATCTGGAGTCTGAGAGTTCTGAACGCGCGAGCTGTTTGGGACGCGAGCTGTTTGGGACGTTGTAGCCTGGTTTTGCATAAGAGTGCTTTTATACTGTTTGTGTACTTGAGGAGTGTTCGTCTTTGAACTGTCATGGCCAGCGTGAATAACTCCATGAATCAGCGGGTGAGTGGGATACCTCTACTTCAGCCAAAGTATGTCTAATTTGCAAATGTATCCAATGTATGCCTTGCTGGACAAATAGAAGGCTGACCACTCCGGCTCCTCAATTGGTTTCCTCCCAGGTTTCTGCCTTTCAAGAGTTTTCCTAGCTAATGTGCCTCATAATTGCTTGATCATTAGCGTTCTAGGCTAGGTATCGGTATAAGCACCTAACCACTGTCGATGTAGGATATATTAGTTCCAAATGTTACCGTGGTTTCATATAAACT
The DNA here is from genome assembly GCA_016801105.1 of Esox niger. Classification (NCBI taxonomy): domain Eukaryota; kingdom Metazoa; phylum Chordata; class Actinopteri; order Esociformes; family Esocidae; genus Esox; species Esox niger. The sequence continues at coordinate 23,449 of JACXGJ010007778.1, forward strand.
TGCCAACGACAATTGTACGGCAGTTTGTCATGCCATGAATACAATTGGCCAGTAGCCTTGTAGTATGCACTTGTACGGCAGTGGAAGCCTATTTTTAGAAGCCGTGCTATTTTACTGAGCGACTAACAGGTGCGTCAAGGCAAGAGAAAGAGCACGACATGCGCCAGCATTAACATAACTTTTTCCTCAGCGGTGGCATTCTAGCCAACGTATAGATCATCCTCAATGTTATGTCATGTCATTATGCACGCGCATACTATCCTGTGACCCAATCACTCGTTTCATAGCTCTCGTGATTGGGTCACAGGATAGTATAATTTGGTATACTCATGATCTGTGGGACAGTAGAAGACATTGTCTTTCAACTTCTCAGAAGTGAACAATGCGTCTACTGTGTTTTTTTAAATGACGTTTCAGTCATCAATGTATTTTCAGACCGGAGTTTTTCTCTATTTGCTTCCTGCTTATGTTGCAGGCTAGTACTGTAGCTGTGGCCGAATCCTTTGTCACCTCTCCTATACCACGCTGACCGCGATATAGCACATGCCCATTTAACGTCATGAAAACCCAGTATCAACTTGCGTGGTTCCGTCAGCTGTCTCATCTCCAAGCACATGTAATCATGGCAGAACTGCAGCAGCGCGCGGTCAGGTAGTGGGAGGCTGAGGCTGTGTGAGACAACTCTCCGGCTCTTTCGTGATGGCTGCTGTAACCCGGTCCCATTCCCAATAAACAGACTCCTGCCCTGTTCTGCCCTGCCCTGCCCTGCGTGCGCAATCTATTCGGATTACTTATGGAAAAGGTCACTTGTGTTGTGACAGACACCGATGGCAACAGTGTCTGCTTGCTTTGTTCCTCTGTTCATTCCAGGAATCTCTACATGTCCAATCCCTGTCATTACTGGTCACACAGAAACAGACGGAAGACTTTTCATTACATCTATAAAAAAGGCTAGTTTTAGTGGAGCTTTCTGTTGGCGTAATGGCGGTGGGCGCATGCATGCGCATGCATGCGCGTACGTGTCGTCTGCTTTACAGGGCCAATACTGTCAGTGCACTGGCATCCCTCTTTCTCTGTCCCTGAACTGGGGACCCAAAATGTTTCTGGTGTCTCATACCTGTTAATGTGACTGGGTCAGCTCTCTGTTACAGCTCCAGTCATGGTTGGGAGGGTGAAAGACTCAGACACGGGTTTAGTCAGCATTCTGGACTTAATGGAGGCTGTTACTCTGCTCACTGGAGGATGACTGTTGCAGCAGTGGCAGTTGTGTGTTTTTTTCTGGTGTGTTCTTGTCAGTTTCCCAAGGGAATACAGTTACTAAGCCACGTGCATACATTCATGGTCAGCTGGCGGACTTATCTCACCCCTCAAATGTGAGGAACATGACACATGAGTTACAGAATCCCCAGTTGTCAATGCTGCTGCTCACAGAAAATCTGGTGAATGTATAGATTTACAGCTTTTATTTTCAAGGTATTTATGTATGTATTGGTTTTGTTCTTTATAAATGACAACATTTTCTGTGTACAGACCCCCAATTTCATGGGAAACTTATGTATTGAGACAGTTTGCTGAATAGGTGTTTCTCGTTATTCAGGTGTGATTTGTCGCATAATTTGTGCAGCTGTAAAATATCTCTCAGTATCTAGTCTTGATTCTAGGCTTTGCATTGGCCTTTGGAGTCTGATATTGGTGACTGTTGACTGAAGCACCAAAGAGGTGTCAATAAAGAGAGTTTGTGCCGTCCCCGAACCGGCGACACTGATGAGCTCGGCAATTGTGAACAGTCTAGGTTGGCCAGGGAAGACCTCTCCAGTGAATGATCAAAGAATGCTTACCATAATGCAGAGCAAGAGGAAAGTGTGGTGGAAAAATAAGGAACTGTCAAAGATATGCAGCATAACACTTCATTGGTGAAATGGCTGGGGGAGTGTTGTGACTTTGTCATGGGTTTGCTGCCACTGTCTCCGTTGTCTTCAGAATTGATCATACCGCTGCCGTCCGCAGTTATGCAATCAATGAAGTCTACAGAAATGTTGTTTGCTAAAGTACAAGTAAATGCCCCCAAAGTTATTCATCATACAGCAAGGCAATGAGCCCAAACAGAGTGCCATAGCAACTACAGAATTTTTATCTTGGCTGGCAAAGTTAGTCTTTCCTGAAGCTGAGTCTTAAAGGGGCATTATGTAAGATTGTTTTGCTGTACTACTAGCATATAAACAAGCAAACATTTGCCAGAAACATCTGCAGTTAAGATACAATTTTTTACAAAATATATCTGAGTAATCAACAAATTCCCCATTTCAACGTTTTTGTTGGTCTGTCGAACAGGTTGCATTGGCTTGTAATATCCTTATATGCTTTCCTACCCTAAATCACTCTGTACTAGCTAATACTACTCTGGTCTTGATCATGAGGGGAGATGACACGTCTTGTTATTGTTATGATACCGGATTTTACTCAGTGCCCCTTTAATGCAAAAGTACCATACAAACAATGGAAAAGGGCCTACAGTGACCAAAGACAGGATGTTTAATTTATTGTATCCCAAAGTCAGAAAGGTGAAAAGTCTGTCTTTCTGCCTTTGAGCAAGGCAGCTTAACCTCGTTGTTGCTGATAAGGAGCATACACCGTCAGTCATACACACCTGGTAAAAGAGTTAAAAATTGGAGCATCACCAGTGAAGATGCCTTGCAAACTGGTGGAGTTTATGGGTCTGAGCCTACAGTTTTTCTATGCACAAGATGTTCACAGAGACAGTAAATGTAATTTGGACATTATACATTTTACATGATTATGACCAGACATTTTGGTCCCCAGAAACAGGCTATGAATAACACATGTTGTCATTTCAAACTGGTAACACCAGTATGTACACAACCTCAAATGAAATGTATAGATTTTATATCATTTAACTTCACAGTAAATGTTTTTTTGAAACATTAAAATCCAAACCTTTCAAGTGTAGAACCAAACGATGGAAATAATACTTGCTGTGCTAATAATTACGAATGGCTCTGTAACCCCTGCTGATCTCTGAACCTTCTTCTGTCAGAAGTGGCTGATTATTCTGGTTAATTTGTCCTAATTTAGCTGCAGAGTGCCTCCAACTAGCCTGCTGGGAGCGGAGAGATGGAGAGCAGTATATTTTTAGACGTGCACTGCGATGGACGTCCCCTGCTGATGCGTGAGGACCTGAAATAAGATGGATGTGGAGATTAAAGATCTGCCCCTTGTCACTAAATCACCGCAGTTCCTCTTCCCAAGAGTTCGCTCGCTGTTCTTTTGAGGTCAAATTCAGTCAAGCGATTGTTTCAAACAAGAACAATGCGACTTGCAATTTTGCTTTTCCTTCAATTTTATGACAGCAAGGGTTTACCCAAACTGTTTGAATCTCTGTTGAAACCCCCCACCATTATATTAGTTTTGCCCATATTGAGCAGCCCAAAGGTTTTTACCACAGTCCATGTTGTGCAACGTCTGTATATATTACATTGTGTCGACAATTTTGTCCTGTGTTGTAGTTATGAGTAGTGATTTGAAAACACACAGTCTACCAGCCAATGAAATGGGTCTAGGTTATTCTCAGTCAAATTTTGCGACTGAGGACGACTGTCGCCCAGGCTACAGTTGGATGTTCGAGGTCATACTGCAATACACACACACACACACACACACACACACACACACACACACACACGCATGCACACACATGCACACATGCACACATTCTCAGGTCGGCACATAGATAGACACACACACCCCCAATCCGAAAGTGACAATGAGTTTCTCTGATCCAGCAGGCAGGTGGGAGGTCTTCAGAGTCAGAGACATGATGGAGATCTGCTCTAATAGAATGTAGGCCTTCAGTGCCCTTTCCTCCAAGCGATGAAAAGCCTAGTCACATGGAATCAATACTAATATTATCACAGGCTGCCCGGTCTGCTTCGTGCCGCCACGGCGAAAACACACACACACACACACACACACACACACACAGCACTCAACATACATGTATCACCACGAATGCTACCATGGATTGCCACTGTGTGTGCAGACAGCCTAGTGTTTAGAGAGTAGGGCCTGGAACCGAGAGGTCGCTGCTTCGAAGATCTGCCAGTGTGCCCTTAGACAAGGCGCTCGACAGTATTTTGCTGGATTCGACACACTCAGGCAAAGGCTGTCTGCCAGATGACATCTGGGAAGGAGAGGGACGAGCCCTGCCGCTCGCTTCAGTGCGTAGAATGTCAATCAGCCACGGGGACACACATTCTGCTAGGCACCCGAGCCGGCAGTCATATTTGGTTACGACGTGCGGTCGGGGGGAATAACTGCTAAGGCTGACATCTAATATGAGCATTAACAATTATTCCAGGGCATGAAATGTTGTGTGTGACCATACACCCCACCATGTGCTGGGAGACACACTTCCATGACAGTTGAACAGGTCAAATATAATGTATAGTAAACGTGTTGCCCCCCCCCCCACCAACCACTTTCCAATGTGCCAGTCTATGTCAATGTGCATATTTATGTGTCCATGTATGAAACAAAGTAGTGAGGAAATGATGAATTGCGTGACCGGGATCAGGAGTTAAGATGTTTGTTTGTCGCATACTCGACGCTCGGTTTTACACGTGTGCACACCTTAAGTACCTGGGCCGTTAGTAACCTGAGTGGGCCATAAGAAGCCTGAAGTGGCAGAGGATGGGTTACTTAATGGAGCTCATCTTTTAGCCATACTTCCCCTGCCTCTCTGTCTAAAGGCATGCTATAAGCCCGGGCACTATAAATCCGGTGTTGTGAAAAAATGATCAGAATCACAGAATAAAATAGTGTTACTAAAACTAACTCTCATTTTAACACAAACACAATTTTAACTTTTGGACAGATACACCAAGACAGATAAATATATATATTTATTTGAGTTTTTCCGGAGCTATATAGAGACCACTGCACTTTTTTTTTTCCTCTCCTTTCCAAAAAAGTTTAAAAATAAAGTTTTGAGTGAGAAACCGAAGCGTTCAATTTGCAGTGGTCTCTTAATTTTAACCCTTCGGTTCCTCACTCAAAACCTTCCCTTTTGACTGTTTTTGGAAAGGAAAGAAAAAGGTGCAGTGGTCTCTTAATGTTTTCCTTCGCTGTACATACTACTCAACTTGGCCGGGAATCCGCCAATGAACACAAATGCACCAGTGTTTTGAATTAAGTAGAAGGTAGAATGGCAACAAGGTGTGTGTGTGTGTGTGTGTGTGTGTGTGTGTGTTTGTGTGTGTGTGTCCTTGTGTTACCAGGTCACCAATCTAGAGCTCCGTCCACTCTCTCTATAATGTTCGGTGTTTGGCTACATTTGAAAGATACAAGAGGCATCAAGCCTACCCCCAATGCTTTAGATGCCCACCCCACTGAGATTGGTCTGGCAGAGCCTGGCATTTCTACTCACTGTTTTTGTGTTTAATCATCCTGCTGTGTGCCTGTGTCATGTTGGGATGTTCGGTCATGCTGTGTGAGATTTTCGTTTTGTTTGTGTGTGTGTTGTGCCCCCTGGGCCCTCCGGTGGGCCCCCTGCAGTGTGTTGGGAATCTATATTAGGAGAGGGCGGGCCGGGGGGAGGGGCGGCCAGTTAGGCTGGCTCATCTGATTAGCCCTGATTTCCTCATCCATGTTCAAACACAGAGAAAAGCCCAGGATTAGATGGGGCCATTCTGCCTCCAGCAGAGAGGGAGAGTGTGTGTTTGTGGGTTGTGTTTGTTTGTTTTTTACTTTATATATATATATATATATATATATATATATATATATATATATATATATATATATATATATATATATATATATATATATATATATATATATATATATATATATATATATTTATATATATATATATTTATATAT
>JACXGJ010007779.1:0-29279 GCA_016801105.1 Esox niger
AATGACACTACCGGTGTGGTAGACATGATTCCAGCCTCTCCTAATGACACTACCGATGTGGTAGAGATGATTCCAACCTCTCCTAATGGCACTACCGGTGTGGTACAGATTATTCCAACCTCTCCTAATGACACTACCGATGTGGTAGAGATGATTCCAACCTCTCCTAACGACACAACCGATGTGGTAGAGATGATTCCAACCTCTCCTAACGACACAACCGATGTGGTAGAGATGATTCCAACCTCTCCTAACGACACTACCGATGTGGTAAAGATGATTCCAGCCTCTCCTAATGACACTACCGACGTCGTAGAGATGATTCCAGCCTCTCCTAATGACACTACCGATGTCGTAGAGATGATTCCGACCTCTCCTAATGACACTACAAATGTCGTAGAGATGATTCCAACCTCTCCTAATGACACTACCGATGTTGTAGAGATGATTAGTGTCATCAGAGATGCACTCTGATGCCTATTATAGGAGCGGGAGGGAACTCACCACCCCAACCTCAAATCAAATCACAAAACAAAAAACTAAAAACAAACTGACCTATGACTGAAGACAGAATTGTTAAGAAAGAATAGGAGAAACGTAATGGAGTAAAGAGTATGATTTTTATAAAAAATACAGGCCCCATAAAATAACTAGAAAAGTACTCTGAAACAGTACTCTTTTACTCATTTACGTTACATTTAACGCATTAGTACACACCCCTGTGTACAACCACTGAGCTGGCTGGAAAACACCTGTGGTCTCATTTATCAAGTGTGCGTATGCTATAATATATGCAAAACAATACATGCTATTGTGATCATTAATAATAAAAAGAATTGATCGTACTGATATAAAATCTGATCAGTTATTATCCATTATCCACACATTTACGAACATTACATTCTCGAGTAGACATTCATATTGATAAATCAGACCTTTAACGGTTTGGAGACAAGAGGCAAAGGTTTAAATGCAGCGCATTTATTGACAGAGTGAGCGTGGTCAGAACAGGACTGGAGGTATACCATGACTAAATGTAAACCGCAGAAAAAATAAATACTCCAAAAGGAACACTAGGCAAAATAAGAAAGTCTAAGGGGAAACACCGGGACTGAGAATACATGACAGACAGCGCGCTAGGCAAGAACCTGAAAGGAACATAGACACAGATGGCACAGACGGAAAAAACTCACGAAACACTGACACAAACCCGGCTTACATACACAGCCTAATCAGAACAAAGACTAACAGGCATGATGACTGATGCGACAATGAGGGACGGGTGAACTTCATGAACAAGGAAAACTTACATAGAGATAAACAAGAACACTAGTTATCAGAGAGCCACACAAGGCATGAGACGGAAACATAGACAACCCGACTACACAACTAACCAGACAAGACACAAGACAAGACACTACAAGGCCCCAGGTTGGGGAGACCCGTTCCAGTCAGGCTGTATGTGTGTGTTTGTCTGTGTCTGTATGTATGTGTCTGTCTGCTTCAAAAACATTGTGGACAAGTCTCCCTTTGTTTCAGTAGTTTTTTTTCCGCCTTGAGCATATTAAAGGTCATGTCCTTATTGGTTGAGCCCTGCAGGAGCAATGCTCCCCAACAGGCTCACTCAGGGATGTCAGGAGGAAGCATTGAAAACCTAATATTGCCTTCGGATCTCTTCAATAGCTCTGTCGGACATCGAAGATTGCTGAGGCCCCAGGAGTTGGTGAGGGGACTTTTTGAAAAACTGTCAGGACCAAGAATGACGAGGCAGGGGTGGACCGTTTTTTGTCTCCTTACAGACTGTTACCATGGTGATGCGGTGGGATGTATGTCAACAGTGTCTGGGCAGTGCTGGTTTGGTTGATATTCCATATTTAAGTTATAAGTTTCTCATGCATAATTCAAATGAAGGAACAGATTTCCCCCCCCGAAGACCACTTCTGTTTCATGGAGGAATCTCTGTCTGTCCGTCTGTCCGTCTGTCCGTCTGTCCGTCTGTCCGTCTGTCCGTCTGTCCGTCTGTCCGTCTGTCCGTCTGTCCGTCTGTCCGTCTGTCCGTCCGTCCGTCCGTTACACTCCCCATGTCCACCCACACTTCCATCCTTTCACTCTCAACTTGTCTCAGGCTCTATATCAGTCTGCTAAAATCTGCCCTCTTTTGAATTAGAACTAAAGACATTCTGTGGGGGAGTGGTGGGGGGTGTCTGTGTACGTCAGTAGTTTGGACTTCAAATGCTTTGCTAATATATACAATACAGTTGTTTATTTTTGTAGTCAGTCCACTCCAGCCCCAACCCTTGAAGGTAATTTCACAATGATGACTACAGCAGACCTCCTGTCCTCCATCCACACAAAACAAAAAGACCTCTGAGACCAAAAAAAGTTTATCTGCTTTGCTGTTGTCAGTGTTCACCCTGTCTTCTTTCTCCCTGTTTTCACTATTTACCGTCTCTCTCTTCCTCCCTGTTCTCACTATTTACTCTCTCTTTTTCCGTTCTGCCCTTTTTGTTTCAGTGTCTGCCTCACTGTTCTCTCCCTTCTATGCCTCCCTCATTTCTCCATGCTGGGCTGTTGGCTGCTTTGTAACCATCTCCCTGTTGGCACGCCAGTCTGGCCGGAGTCGAGGAACAAACATGTGCCAAGGCAGCCTGCAGAGAGGGAGAGAAGGTGGATGGAGAACAAGAGAAATAAACATGAAGGGGGGAGAGGAGAAATTTGAGAGATAGGAAGAGGAAAATACAAGCATAGGGAGGTGGAGTAAAACGAAGAGATGGATGGAGAGGGAGAAAGATGGGGAGGCCACGACGATGAGTCGGCGGGATGTGGAGAAAAAGAGAGGGTGAGCAAAGGGAGGCTAGGACGACCAGCCAGGCAATTCATAGTCCCTCTGCCTTCAACCCACCGCTATTGAGGAAGGCCTCCTTTGTCACAAAAAGCATCGCCTGCCATTCTCAGGACGTATTCTACTCGTGTCTGAGATCTCCAGCCTATAGGGTCCCTGATGGTCGCTAGTTGACAATTCGTTTTGTAGAGCTGTCTGCAGATCACAACACTGTATGTCTCTGCTTAGTTCTAACTATGTACTTTCTCTGATCTCTGTCTGTGTAATCCATTGACAGTGGCAGCGCTCGTCTTCACAGATCGTATTTCAGTGACAGGAGACGTGGTCCTCTCCTCTTTCCCCACCCCCAATCCCTTACATCTCAGAACTGTCATATTACTCATTCAAGTCCAAATTTATGAAGGGGAAGGCTTTGAAAGCAACATTAGGTCGAGTTCTGGGTGTTTTCCCATGGCACTAGGTCATTTGTCCATGGGAAACTGTCAGCGGTTATGGGTTGATCAAGGCAGAAATCTGTATATGACAACAAGATCAAATATCAAATACTGAGTGTTGTTTCACAGGAATTATGTTGAATTGTTGTTGTTCAAATGCATATTTTAGTTTTTTTGTGCATATATAACTACCAATGTTACACCCAGAGATACCTGTCTCCTGAAGAAATGTAGTCATCCCAGAGCTGGGAACATGCATTGGGCCGCATTATAGTCCACAGATCTCTGCGAAAAGATTTGTGTCTCGTACCTATTTGAGTTTTGGTTCTTTTCCGTACCAATGGTCCACTTTTGTCAAGAGAAACTATAAGCAGTTATAGGGTTCAGTATATCTCTGTAGATGAATTAAGGTTCCTTCTTTTAGCCCCAAGCCGGTTATTCTGGAGAATTCATCAGCTATCGTATATATCATTTTAGTCTAATCTCCGAAGGGGAATGATTTTAATGCGACACCGGTTTGGATTACTTTCCATAGCAGTGAGCCATTTGTTCTGGAGAAACTATCAGTGCAATGTGCTCTGTTTGCATAGTCACAGAAAGCTGAACCCTTTGGTTTAAAAGCCTCCCAATCTTCCATCGCTGGCTCTCAATGCAGGAAAATAATTGTAATATTGGAAAATGTAACTGTACATTTTGATCTTAGTGCCGTCATTTTCCCATCCATTTTGAATCTCCTGTCGAGTTCAGCTGCCCAACATTTGGTTTAGCTGTTAAACACCTTGTAATTTAAAGAACTTGTAGCAGATTGGCAATGTTGGTATGGGTGGGGTCATTAAACACGAGATGCCCCATGTGGCTCGTATACCCGCATTAATACCACAAGTCACCCTACATTTAATATGTAGGAAACTTGTCCTATCTTGATAACAAAATCAACCCCCACCGTAGCAAAACAAATGAGTCCTACAGTTGGTATACTACAATATACTACAATGTTGCCATGAAGCTCAAAGAAAATATTGCCGGTTCAAAGCATGTTTGCTGCAGATGTACTTCATTATAACTGACAGAAGGTTTAGCTATTTCATCTGTAATCCAGCCAGTTTAACTTCATGTTTAGCTAGTTCAGAATTTATCAATCTGATATTGGATATCAAATTTAAAAGTGACATCTTTTGTATTTCACTGTTCTGATGTATAACCCTGACTGCGCCTACCAAACAGGCCTGGAGCCACCAGAGGTGTTAAACACCAATGTCAAACTGAAAATATACCATTTCAACTGAAAATGAAAATGACAGTTTGGAAAAAGGCGTCCCCCACCCTGTTTCATTACGTTTCCTTCCTTTTGGCACCTAATGAACATGACTCCAGATACTGAAGGGAAGGCACCAGTCCTGCATGTTTTCCCTCCATCAGTTAGGTTGTTTTGGGATTTGTGCCCAACTTCGGAAGCATTGAGAATGATGGCAACTTACTCTACTGTACCTGAGGGAATCTTAATCCTGCCTAATCTGTTAATTGGCTCTACATTCTATGTCTAGTGCGGAAAACCGCTGCAGGGAAGGACATGCAGCTGACACAACCGCACAAGCACACAGAGACACACACACACACAGACACAAAGAGATAGACAGGCTAATAAGTTCTGTCATAACACTATACACACACACAAACACCCGCACCTACACACACATTGTACACTAATAATGCTCAGATCTTTTCCATGGCCAGGATCTGATAGGCATTGTTCTCTTCTGCCAGACTAGTGGGTAGATCCTTCTGTCACTCTGCTAGTGTTACGAATGGAGAACTCAAAATGTACCACTAAACTACCAGAATTATAGAATCTTTTCAGGACTTTAAAGAAGCACAAGCTATATATGAGTATACTTATCCAAATGAAAATGACAAATGAAGCTAATGCTAGCGAAGCTATATTGCCTTATCTTTTTGGTTAATTACCAAGAATAAAAGATTGTGGTGACTGTTAAACTACAGGTGACTTTGTATAACTGCAGATTACTTTGTTAAACTACAGATGACTTTGTTCAACTAGAGATTACTTTGGTAAACTACAGTACTGGCTCCTTGCTCTCCACCTGGACAACTCAAGTTCCATACTCCAGGCCTACTGACAGTGTTGTTGTGTGTGTGTCTCAGGCTATGATGGGATCTTTGTGGCCGCCTAGGTTTCAGCACTCCACTTTTATGAGTAGGTGTTGAGACGTGTTGAGTGCATGCCGTCCACTGACGTCTCTATTTTAGATATTTTGGCTGTGACAGAGCTGTAAGGGAAGTGGAGAGCGGGAAGGAGGGTGGTGAGCGACAACATCCCTCATATCTCACCGTTCATACTGCATGGTTGGCATGGTTATGCCGCGTGCGGTGGCCGTATGGTCAGTAACCTGCAACAGGAATATCACAAATATCACATTGTTTACCAGAAAAACACATTTCTATTTGGGGACAGTGTGAACACTGAATCTTTATCTTTAAAAATCTATATTTTTACATAGGCAGTCACAGCTAACAATAACAGTGATAGTAAATATGATACCTTGAGTATTCTTATCCTGGTCGTTGCATTACAACAAATCCTTGGGGTTATTCAGAGGAAGGTGCCAATTGACTGTGTCCTTGGGCCTCAGTGCTGACTCAGTGCTAGGTCCTAGGTTGTGGAATGGATGTCGGATGTGGCTGCCTTGGCTTGTCATGCTGTAGTGACTCCTTGTGGCAGGTTAGCACCTGCAAGCATTTTCATGGTTGTTGGCTGGAACACGCACATTGCTCATTGCATATTGCTGTAGGTCTTGACAGTTTTCTTGGTTGGACGGGCAGTGTCAGGGCGAGATCAAAGGATATATCTTGACCTTGAGTTTCCAAAACAAAAAGCTCCTATCTCGGCCCAGTATCCCCCAGCCAGAGCTCCTGTCTCCTTCCCTGATATGGGGCTTGGTAATGAGGCAGGCTGGTCTGGCTGGCCTATTATAACTCCTTTCAGAAAAGCATCTGGGTGGGGCCTTCTGTTGCCATGCATCCCCTCCCTCTTCACTTATTAACAGATTTACTGCTGATGTTGATGTCACGCACACATTTGTTTTTCTATCATTGTGGGTAACAGAAAATTTGAAATAGAAACTCCATAACCTCAACCTTAAACAAAATCCAACCCCAGCATAAATAGCCTAACCTTTCTGCAAAAATGTTACCTAAGCCTAATCCTACCCCTAAACCTAACCTGTAATGCCAAAACCTAAACGTAACCCCACTTCTAACACCAACTGTAAGTTACTTAACCTGAACCGATGAGCCAAAAATCACGTTCTTCCTATTGGGGACAGTTCAACACATCCTTTAGGGACAGGATTTTACTTTCAGGCTTTACTTTCATCTGGTCCACACGTGTGTGTATATAGACCTGGTTCACACCCTAACACTAAAGCATTGGTGTTATTATTTCATTGCAGCTGAGACAATGGCATGTGACAGAATTTCAGTGGCAGAATCACAGGTTCACAAGTCCTTTAGCTCCTTGTCCGTTGGGGTCTCTCGAATTTGCCGAAACGTTGACAGTGGATCTGCACAAGGAATGGAAACATTTACACTTTTAAAGCTTGCAGCTTCTATGCATTACTATTTCAAGAAGTGGAACAGAATCGAAGGCAACCTTCCGTGGACTACCGGGTCTCATTGACTAAATCATAAAAGAGGGGACAATAGCCCAAGGATGGTGATGAAAGGAAATGAGGGATGGGGTTGCTATGCCAATGTTGCCTAGCGATAACACTTGGGTTTTCGGATCGTGTTGGTCTCAGTGCTCACTGACAGTGGAGCAATGAGAAATGGGAGGAAATTGATAGGGATCTGAATTGGTGGTACATTGTAATGAGCCTGGCCATGCCTCAAAAGAACTGCAGTGCTGACTTTCATCCCCTCAATGTAGCAATTACCTGCTCAATAAGAGCACTGATTGAATTAGGCTGCAGCGGTTTGCGTGCTAGAATTTTTTAACCGGCAGACAAGTTTGGGTTCACCTTTCTTGGAGGGACATTTTCAATTTGAGCTACTGAGATCAACCTGTCGGGGGAATATGTAGGCTTATTGTGGTGCACCTTACCGGAATGAAAATGAAATGAGAGAAGCTTGTTGGATTTTCCGGATGGAAGGAAAGTCATTGTATTTGTCCAGGTTCACTATTTACTTAATTAACTTTCTTCAAGCATTAAAATGTTGGCAGTGTCGTTCTGGTCATGATGTTAAATCCGATAAAGTTTAAGATCAGTTGAGACCGGTGAGAAGGCAGCAATGTTCATGGACAGCCCTTAAATGGTAATTCAGTCCACTGCAAGGAATAGTACTGAAATTCACTGTAAGTTGTGTTGTAACTGATGTGATTCATCCATCCCTGTTTTCTACATTCATTAGCTCCTTCTCAAAATGTATTGGAGGATAGGATCCTCTGTCCCCCCAGACCTCCTCGTCATCCAATAAGAGGTGACTTGACAGAAGCAAAGCATTTAACAATTTCAGTGATGCATTGACAGTTCTCATCTCCATTATGTTCTAGCCATTCTCTTGGTCTGGTTTGATCCGACTTGGGGCAGTCCGTGTTTAAATAGACCATGCCTGTTTTTATTAAGATGGGTCACTCCTTCATATTTTTTCAGGATTTCTTGACAGAGAGAATAGATACAGTGGGAGAAAGACTGAAAGGATCTGGTTTGCGAAGCCGAGGAGCTGGGAGTATTACCACAGGACCATGACAGGCTGATCTGTTTAGACTGCGGCGAACCGTAGGACTGTTATGATGACTGATTGGAGGCAGTGGAACATGGATTTGACAGGAAAGCATAATGACAAAGTCGGCCTGTCTTTGCTCGTTTAAAATTTCCCTTGAACTCTCAAATAAGAGTTGCTGTGTAAGCTCTATATCTTCTTGATTTTATAAGACATGCAGAAGTGTACAGTTTGGAATTTAACCGTATGATATAACTCAGACATAGTCCTGCAAAGAAATACTACGAAATGTTTGATGAAGCATTAAATTATGTGGGATGAGTCCAATTAACTTCTAGGGATGACCGGTGTCTCAAAAATGTTGCACAATGTTTCCTTGGCCTTAATTATGTTTCTTGACTTGGCCATGATACAATACAGCTTGTGGACTTAAGCTCTGCATTCAGCAGCGTCATTCCAAAGACAATACAGCACGGCCTCTTCAAACTGAATGTGTTCAGCTCCATCTGTGAGTGCATCACTGACTTCAACGATTCATGTTTCAGACTATTCATTTCTCAGCACTGGAGGGCCACAAGGATACATGCTCTCACCCCTACCTTATGCACTTTACACCAAAGAATATACTTACAAAAATTGTAGTTTTCATCTTTACCTCTTCCTTTACCAGTTTCGGTCTGCGTCTGCTTGCTGCACAAGATAACTGCAGTGTATTGTACTGTCTATTTAAATAGTAGTCAGCTGCCACCTGCACTCCATCGAAGCCCCACTGTGCCACAAATTACTTGTAAATGTACTTGGTGAATTATGCTGGAATAAAGATGAATATCTTGGTGGAATTGGTTACATTATAAACATTTGTTTTCAGAGTCTTACATTGACAATGAAACCTTTTCCAGATTGTAACAGGGCAAATGCTTAATAAAACACTAACTTTTGTAGAACAGTCTCTTCCGATCTTATCCGGAATGCTACATGTCTATTAAACCAGTGGACAAGCATTTTCAGTCCCTATGAGTATCACCCAAATTTTAAACAGTATTTCTACATACCCAGAAATGTACTCTGCTTTTCATGGTATCATTGATTGGACCTTTAGCTCATAAGAATTTGTCTTTGTTGGTTTCCTTTTTTTCCCCACTGCCTGGCTTGATGAAGAAAAAAGCTCCACACATCCTCCCACCGAAGGTGATGACACACCATTATAACATCTGTCAGTGGATGGACCGTGCTGTATTTTCTCTGGCGGCAGAGATTTTCCTTTCATTCTCATTCCATTTCTTCTTATGACACCTTAGTCTACAAACAGAGCCAGTGATGAAAACGACAGGCTTGGAACTAGAGTGCAAGGGATTTTAGTTGTCTCGACTAAGCTACAAATGTCTTATCGAGTGCAAATAGGGATAGTTCCAGACATGCTAGGAATCAGTAGAACCTGTCCAACATGGAAAGAATGAGCTAATTGTCACATATTACATGACGCTACATAACTGATAAATTACTCCACTTGTAAGCTCCATTACTACAGTACGCTACTTTATACTCATTCACCAATACTTCCACTACTTAACACATTGACAGTACACTGCATTACCACTTAATTAAAGTACATTACTAATATATTACATTTCCATTGCATTCCATTAACAATGTATAGCACTTCAGTACACAGCATTGCAAGTACATGATACTACATGAAAGAAAAACCTCCTATCAATGATTTTTTTATCAATATTTTATAGCATGTTGTCTAACAAATGATTTGGTTATCGTCTTGACGAGTGTGATGGATATTTCCTCAGTAGTGCCAGTTATTCCACGGTACTATGCATATTAAGAAGTAGACTCAGAGGCTGTTCAGCCATGAATCAAAACACAGTGCATTTCTTTTTTCTGTTTATGAAAACACAGTACTGTACCATTCAAGTCATTGGACCTTTCCACTACCGCTTCCTCCACCCACAGAATGGGCTCCTACATTACCTCCCTCCTACCTCCACCTCTCAGCTCTTGCCTTGTAGGAATGCTAATCTCGTTAGCCAGGCATTCCAGAGCAAGCGGGCAGGAATTTTGCGGCGATTGCTAAATTGCTCAGGACATAAAAATGTTAACTGTGCTGTGACTGCTGCCGCCGCCCTCTGCTGCTAGCTTCATGGACCACATTAGACTGGGTCCGTCTGTGTCTGGACAGGTGATGACATCACCACCTGCGTCATGCCCTCCCCTCTCCAGTGACTTCCAAATCAGGATTATATAGGGTTACCTCTGCAGACACGGAAGGGGGATGGAATTATCGATGTCAGCTCGGTGCTTCACAAAGTTTGAAATAGAGATTGTGTAAATTTTAGGATTTGTATTCTGTACATAACTGTGTACAGGTAGTCTGTTTTGATTCGCTCTTTTAAAATGTATGCACTTACTGTAATTCTCTCTGGATAAGAGCATCTACTCAATGCTTACTATGCAAAATGCCAAATTTAAAACAAATCGGTGACTGTGCTGGCCACTCCATTATAGACAGAATACCAGCTGACCGCCTCTTCCCTGAATAGTTCTTTCATAATTTGGAGCTGTGCTTTGGGTCATTGTCCTATTGTAGGAGGAAATTGGCTCCAATCAAGTGTCATCACCAGAGTGTGGCATGGAGTTGCAAAGGGGAGTGATACCCTTCCTTCTTCAAGATCCCTTTTACCCAAGTGACTTCAAATTTTTGAACGAGGGTATATGACTTCAGCAGAATTGCTGTTTGATAACCTTCCCAAAAGAATAACAGCCTCCATATTTGTATCAGAATGGAGCTATTAATAACTATTCCAATCAGACAGCCCTTGTGTCTGTGTCATTTCCGATTTTTTGGGGGGGTCCTTTGAAGTTGCATTCCCTTTGTAGTCTGTGTTTGAGGGAAGTTTTGTGCTGTGATGTTATCTGGAGCCTCGGTGCTTTCATGTCTAATTGGTTTATGTTGGATGCTGGAGGCTGACAGAGAGCGAGTGGAGAAGAGATTGTCTGACTCCGAGTGAATGATCAGCCACATCTTTTTTTTAAAGTGTGGTTGGAAAAAGTGCTTGGGAAGAGGGCCCTTTCCCAGCGGGTCTCTCTTCACCAACTCTTGGACACGCATCATGTATCCTATCCTATCAGTCTCTGAGCGACAGCGTTCTGTCTGGAAACATGAGTGTGTTTCTATTGTATTTCCCTGAAAAGGACAACATGTGTGTTTGTGTGTGTAAAAGCTTGTAACCCATGGTGGTGGTAAAAAAATAAAAATAATAACAGCCAGATATTTGTGTGGCTGGGACGGACTGCTGAACAGAAGAAACTGACGCTGTTGAGTCAGTTTCTTCCATGGATTGTGTAACGTTGTTGTCAGTTTCTTCCATGGATTGTAACGATTGTTGCATCTTGCTGAATCCATATGGAATTTAGCTAATACAAGTAAGTTGTTGTGACGGACTTTACTTGCCTAGCCGACATCGCCTGCCCTGAATCTGCAACCATAAGGAGCTGAGGAGAGGAAAAAATGGGAGCCTTAAAAGCATAATAGCATTCATATGCTTATCACCACTGATCATTGGCTGACCTATAACCGTCCATCCAAACTTGCATAGCCCTATTTTTTTAACCTACAGGAATCCCTTATACCACAGTCGTCTAATTTCGTTGTGCTTCATGGACAGGGTGCTAAAGCACATTCACATGGGCTATTTTGGGGTGTACCATTTGACATGTATGTGTTTGAGTATGTGAGAGAACGTGCATGTCTGTCTTTTCTCCAGCCTCAGTTTCTATTCGGGATTCCTGACTGTCCTAATCCTGGCCAGCAGGGAATTTCCAGGGGAACGTTTCACTGATAACATCTCTCCTGTCATCCATCTGTCTCTTCCTGATGATGTCAGGGAGGAGAGAAGTGTCTATAGGAGGCAAGACGAGGAGTGGAGGATAAACTTCACAGTCAAAAGCCTCATCCGTATGGCTGTCATGCCTTGTCAGTTTGAACAGTATATTTAAACAAATGTGACAGTAAAGCCGCCACCTCTCACTTTCCTTTTTCAGAGTACATCAGATACCGCATGCATGACCTTTCACCTCTGCAGGGGTAGCGAATCGAGACAGCCTTTCTAAAAGTAGATACTCATGATTACAGCCCGCCAGTCCAGTCCAGCTGTCCTGGCCATCCACTGTGCCAACCATGGCCCAAAACAACATGGCAGAACTAATGACTGGCCGTTCCAGTGCCGCTTTGCACTGTGTTGTGCCAGGGCGCTCAAAGTACCCTGTTGTTTTCTTTTTAAAGATCAGCCGCTCACTTACAATATGATCAGTCCCTTTTCCTGCCACTTTCAAGCCCATGGTTTGAGTCTTCCAAGTGGGATGACTGCGGTTCTGCATGCCATCTCCATCTTTTCCCTCACAATATGGACATTCTGTGAAGAGAAAATGTGATTCAATTCTTGTGCTTTTTCCTTCACAAAAAGGTTGAGGTACCCAGGCTGATGTGCAAGTATCTGTGATTCATGGTCCTTAACACGGTTTTAGCCATCAGCTGGTCGGGAAATATTGTGGAGGCTAAGGGGATTTTAATAGGGCCGTACTGCAGGGAGGTTATGGAGGAAAATAAACTCTGCAGGATCTATTTGAATCTGTCAGCAGATTATCTTTTTTCTGTCTTTTGTTTCTCACTCGTTCACTTTCTCTCACTTTCAGCCTCTCCGGCATCCATCTCTTCAGGGAGAGAAGTTGAGATACTTGGGGAAATTGAGCTTATTGAAATGAAATCTATTAATATTGCATGTGTTTTCGTTTCATTGTCTGCATTAGCGTGTTCTCGTTTCCTTCTCTGAGCATTTCCAGTCTGCTCTATATGGATGTGTATCAGAGATTGGCCTTCCTCTGGAGGAGACAATTCCCTGAGCTGGTCTGCTGGCCCACACCTATCTGTCCACTAGACTTGTATCATGGTCACCAGATTGGCTACTATCTCACTCCATTGCCTTCTACCATTGGTTTGATTGTTGATTCTGCTATGTGTTCATTTTTAAATAGTTTCAAATATTCTTTCATTGAGCACGAAAAATGGGCAGTATAGGAATTTCTTCATACAATTTATTTGAAAGATATTGTGTTTTACAGTGGTTCTCAACCTTTATACCTGCCCGGCCCCCGTGGGTCTATGGAACCCTCTCAGGAATCTCTCAGGACCCCCTTACACACATGAAATCTTTGTTTTATTTTCACAAAATATGTTTTTATTTTTATTCAAATTGAATTGGTTGTTGTTAGTGCCTTCAGTGTATATTACTTGGTACATTGTTTTACAAAAAAGTAAATTAATGAGCAAAAACGTCCGACTAATCGCATCATTTCTTCTTTAAGTGTGAGGACTGTAACAGGCTTCTGGAAAAAATCTGGTCAATGTGTGGAAAGGTCTTCGACAAGCTTTATCCTATTCACAAGTATTCAAACCACTGACCAATTATCTTTTATTAATGAATTAACTATTGTACATTGACATTTTGTTCTGCTTGCTATTTCATTTTTAAAGAAACTCAAAACAGAGATACTGTAATACAAATGCATAGACAGAGAGTGAAACGAATATCCAAAATAATATCCATGTTCTTGGATATCCTGGTGAGCGCAGTTAGATCACTAGTAAATGGAAGCTGCATCAGTCCACCCCGAAACTGCCGGGGGGCCAACAATCACTTTGAAGGAGCTACAGAGTTCACTGGCTGGGAATGGAGTAATGGTGCACCAGTCAACAATATCAAGAGCATTGCGTAACTCTGTCATGTATGGGAGGGTGGTAAGAAAGATGTTATTCAGAGAGTACCATCTGAAAGAATGCCTAGAGTTTGCCAGAAAGCATGACACAGGATGGGGGTTAGATGAGACCACGATTCAGATTTCTGGTGAGAACTCTTTACATACCTATCTCAAAAGCTGTTTTTGCAAGAAAATGGGCGTCTGCCAAAAACGGATATGCAAGGCACATAATTCAGTTTTTTCATTTTCTTATGAATACTCAACATAAAACTAATGTCACCATGCAATAACGGAGTTTTAGTTTTCAAAATAAATTAGATAACCGTATGACATTTTTATGTACTGTTTAAATTTTATAATGTCAGAGACTTGATCTGTGGTTTGAATCATTTTGCGAAGATAAGTGGATTATTTATTTAGTTAAATAGCTGTCAAATCATATTTTTTATAAAGAAATGATCTCAAGATTCCCCTGGCAGCTCACTTTGCCCCCCTGGGCAGCCTAGATCTATGTATTGAGACCTCAGAGAAATATTGAGTCGACAGTTGGAATGGGATGGTTTAACATTCCCTAATTGTCCTTTTGTAGGTATATAACGTAGGTATTAAGAAAAGAAAGCCATCCTCCCTCCCTCTTATCTCTCTCATTCCATCTCTTCAACTCTCTGTGTTTTGAAGAGCCCACATAATGTGTGTTATATGCTTAAAAGCCACATGAAATAAGGAACAGATACCATCATTATTTTCTAGCCATGACATGTTTCAAGTTGTGTGCTTAAACAATTCGTTTTGATTTGGTCTGTCAGAATATTGATCACATGGTCTAAATTGTAATCCAGTCAGGCCTGGTTGGTTCTCTGGTGTACATGTCCCGCAGCAGCATGGTTTCAGGTCCGGCCCACTGCTGTTTGGGGAAAAAACCCTCTCCACTATATTTCACCACTTTCTTTTCCAATCAAGCATTGAAAATGCCTTAATTATATTTATTGTAAGTATCTATTCTAAATCAGCTAGACTTCTGTTTATATCTTGCTCTTAGAGTGGGAGCCATTGTGTAAAGTTTGTTTTCCATAGGTCATGTCCTCGACTGTGTTTTCAACAGTACAGTAAATCTGGCAGTTACCCACAAAAGTGATGGACTTTACCTCCACCCCCAACTCCCTTCTCTTCCTCTCCCCCTGCTCTCTCTTTAACGTTTATTTTCTCGCGCCTGTCACTCCAAGGTATGTGAATAGCCTTATCAGTTTGCTTCCTGTCCTTTGGGGAGTTCCTGGGAGCAGTATTCTCTTTCCCTTTTTCTCTTTCTCTCACTGCCTCCCTCTGTCTTCTGTCTCACTTTCTCCCTCTCTCTCTGTCTCTCCTCAAATCATCTTACCCATGTGCAACACATCAGCTTTTGCTGAAATGAAACCATCAACACCATGCTTCAGTCCAAGTCTGTGTGTCAAATTCTAGAATATCACTGTTTAGAAGAGGCCAAGTCTGACAGTCTTTGGCACACTGAACAACCTTCTCTAGCTGTCTAGTTGTGGAATCTACAGTTACACTAGCCTGTATGTTTGTGTGTGTGTGAATTACATCTATGTCTACCTGAATTCCCCACAAAAACAACGAAACCTGAGAAATGGGTCCCCACAAGTTTTATTGCTGTTGGGCTTACAGGGCTGTTAGATTTGAGGTATACTTTTACATTTAGGTGTTGGGGCTAGGCGTTGGGGCTAGGCGTTGGGGCTAGGCGTGGGGGCTAGGCGTGGGGGCTAGGCAGTGGATCCAGGCGTGGGGGCTAGGCAGTGGATCCAGGCGTGGGATCCAGGCGTGGGGGCTAGGTGTTGGGGCTAGGCGTGGGATCCAGGCGTGGGGGCTAGGTGTTGGGGCTAGGCATTGGGATCCAGGCGTGGGATCCAGGCGTGGGGGCTAGGTGTTGGGGCTAGGCATTGGGGCTAGGCGTGGGATCCAGGAGTGGGGGCTAGGTGTTGGAGAATTGATTTCTGGGTCAGTGTTAAAGGAAGAAAGACAAATGTGTCATTGTTCCCTGGTGTTCTGAATACATCTGATGCTGTTGTGGATAGAGGCCATGCGGAGGTGCTTTTTATGAAAAGACTGATCAGTTGAATGCTTTTCTTGACAAGTTTCAGACCCTCATGTTACGCCTGAATAGCCTAGGAGGTACTGATTAACATTCAGGTGGCTGGGTCATGTAACTTGTACGTCTCTTAAGTAGTATTTACATTATAGCAACAAATTTGTTTGGGAACTTTTAGTTTTTTTCTTCTTGTGCTTATGTAATAGTGATAATCCATTACATGGCTCAAAATGATTGGGCTAATTATACCACCTTGTTGGTATGGACTTCTTGTTTGCTGATGTAGAACCACTACCTGATAGATAAGTGGAGTTATAATATTATATAAATAAAATAACTAGATCAACTATTATTTTCTCTAGACTATATCATGCATATTCTTTTGACTTTGTTTTAATGGTGGAGCCCTATCACCAAGCCCCTCCCATGTTGTCTCCTCACCTAGCGTATGTGGCACTGCTCATCTGGGGGTTTATTTGGCCTGCCTCTGGCCAGCTGCAAGGAGACGTGTGTGTGTGTGTGTGTGTGTGTGTGTGTGTGGGATACCTCAGATTTTCTTGATTTAATGCTCCTGAAAGATCCCCCTTGGACTAAACCCCACCAGGTGTGAGGCAAATGCCGGTGGGTCTTTTGAAGGATGTAAATGCGGGGGATGAGAGCCCCAGACCTTGACTTCTCCCCACAAAACCCGCCTAGCGATTAACATCAGTGTGAATGATGATGTCAACATACGAAATTGGAGAAAGGGTCCGGCCAGTGGCTGCTCAAAGGCTACGTAATGTCCTCGCATTGGGCCAATACCGATGCCCTTCGAACCAATCGAGCCCAGCCTGGTTGAGCAAAGAAACCACCCACGTTCGAGCACACGCTCAAGCAGGTGTAATTCAAGTGAACATCATCTCTGCCAACAGAGCTTTCACTCAGATAATAAACGTTGTCACATACCATGATGTCAAACCTCATAACAAGCCTTAGGGGGCCGGGATGTAGTGCCGGCTGCCCAAGATAGAGGACTAGTCCAGGCCAAAAAGCCACCCTGTTCCCCTAAACAGTGTACTACATTTGAGTGTACACTTTCACCCAGGACCTCTGGTCAATAGAAATGCACTGAAATGCCTCAGGGGATAGAGTGGCATTAGTACCCCCCTGTGTTGTTCTAAGGACCAGGTACTGTGTTGAATGATTCGTAGAGGTAAGTTGTGAAAACATGAAGGCCGCGTACACACCAAGCAGCTGCACACTTCAAATGAGATGTTAGCAGGCCTGCGGTCACCGCCCGCCCCCCCCCTCTGCCTCTACTCCCACTCCGCCTCCCCTTTCTCTCAGCAGTTTTCTCTGTTTTTCCCTAACCATCCCTTTGTTCTTCCATCCCACTATCGTTCCCTCGCTTTTGTCACATGTTCCTAACAGTTTTTCTTATGGTCAGATTTAGGCTGTCACATTGTGATGTAGGTCAGCCATGGACGAGCCTGTATTTACTGTCATCCAGTAAATAGGGCAGAAGTTATTTCTCCATAGTGCAGGCTGTCGAGCCACATTTTCATGCCGGTTGAAATAAAGGATTTAAGTGTCTGTGTGTGTGCGTGTGTGTTTGGAGAAAAAGCCTTTGCCCTCTGTTCTCCTTAAAGACAACTCATCCAGAAGGCAAGCCCATATATTGCAGAGAGAAATTCTATGCCTGGATATTTATTTCTCCAATAAAATGAATTGCTATATTTTGAGGGTACGTTTCTTGGCTGTCATTATCTATACATAATTTGGGTAAGAAATTTAAATCTAAATGTATTTCCATCCTGCATGCCTGTGTACTGACCGTAAATATTCTCTAGATTAATACCCACTGTTAAAGAACATTTAAAAGTCTTGAATGTGTCGAATCAAACCTTAAATGGCCTCATTGCACATGACAAAACGTTTCTGCGGTACAGTAGTGACTAATGGAAACTGCAATAAAATGGTCAGCGTTGTGATCTGTGGAATCCTCATGTCAACATTCTCTCTCTCTCCCTGCCCCCCCCTTAGTTCTTTGCATCCAGGCTGCAACCATCCAGTTCACCAAGGAGCCCAAATCCCAGGATGCATTGCACGGCCGCAGCGCCATGCTCCGCTGTGAGGTCAGCGATCCGGCCAACATCCAGTACGGCTGGCTACACAACGGCCGGCCCCTGGACAACTCAGACAGACGGTTCCGTGAGGGCAGCAATCTCAAGTTTACGGCGGTGGACCGGAGGCTGGATGCCGGGAACTTTGAATGTGTAGCGGTCAACACGGTCACGGGAGAGGACGTCCACTCCACTAACGCCTCCTTCAACATCAAGTGTGAGTGTTCACCCTGTAGATCCATGTAGTCAGCTGGAAGTTGCTCTGGATAAGTTATTCTGTGCTAAGTGAGGTGTATTTAAATGGAAACTTCCGGTTTGTTTCTTTCAACGTTCAGAATAGATGTGAAATGCTGAAGACAGGAAATTGAGGGATTGGCCGTATTGCTGTTTGATGTGTAACTACTTGCTGTGTGTGAAATTATTGTATTTCTTTTTTTATTAAGTTTGTGGCTTTTCTTTGTATGAATGGAGTGGCCGTAGAATATAGGTCATAGGAATAGAAAGGAGAATTGCCCTATGATTGGCCAGTTTGTCAAATGTTGGGCTGCTTAAACCCCTGAGCAGTATGATGTCATCCACCTAAGCATTTTTCAAACAGTTATTTTAATAGAGTAGTTTGTGGTGTACTTTGTCTCTAATTTATGATTTAGTTGATTAACATTACAAAACAATATGACATTTTCATCGGCAGTTACTTTAATGACTAGAAACGTGTCAATGGAAAATTATATCTATTCTCTAAAAAGTTTTTTTTTATTTAACCATTTTGTAATGTTTACACACATTTGAATGGACCCATGTGCTGAACATGTGCAAACATTTTCCTCAAGTTTCAAACAAGCAACACCGGATTTGAACATTTCCGTGCAGGCCACCCAAATGTTACAAACCTCTTAAAAGGGTCTGTATTGAATTTCAGGTGAGATTGTAGAAAATAAGAAAATGTTTCTCTGTCTTGTAAGTTGTAGGTTCTTTGTTTCTTCCTTCTCATTGAAAAGGAAACTTGATCTGTCACCAAGCATGTGTTTCTGGTTTCTTTTCTCCACAGTGTTACTCTCTCTTTTCCCACATTCCCATAAAAGGCTTTTGTGTGTCGAAATTACTGAGGAGTGTAATTCACCTTCCAGTCATGTCATTATTTTCATTCTAGATAAACAGTGTTCTGCTTTAACATCTTATTTCATTCAGGAGGGTTTTCTTAACCGCCCCCCCAATTCCCAATCCCTTTATATTTTAATGGCGACAGAAATTCAAACAATTTCACTTGACATTATTTACTCAGAGAACTTCAATTATGGTGTTTTTTTGTCACACAACCAAACCATAGCAACAGTATGGTTTGGTTGTGTTCTCAGAAGCACAGTAGATTTATCGGAACTATATTCATTTTGCTTTGCCTATTACAGCTGACCTAAAACATAATGGCCTTTTTTGTCATAATTATTATGTCAAAATTATTTGCGATTTGCAGAAACTATTTTTGGTAAGTGCCTTGCTAAAAGGCAGAGTGCTTGAGTCTAGGATTCAAACTAGCAACTTTTGGGTTGTTGGCTCACCACTGTTCCCACAGAAAACAGCTGGATAAAGCAATGCACAGATAAATCTACAGTTTCACTTCAACATGATGTGAGTCTTCAATAAGCCAGGCTGGTTGGTTTTTAATATTCGGTGAGGTATGTTCTATAGATCCTGAGCACAGATTCAGATGACAGATTGCCAGATTACTGTGCAGAGTAATGAATCAATACACACACACACACACACACACACACACACACACACACCCACAGAGACCAGAGATTGAAACCACTACAAGGATGTGTGATCTTTCTCGACCAGCAAGCCTGTGGCATCTGCTGCCTTGGCTCAGCTCCTGTTAATGAAGAACAGACAGTTATCCCGAAGTAACATATTATTTTTGAGACCCTTGTCTGACCTGAAGGAAAGTATTTTTAAGCCCTGTGATTAAAAATGATTTATTCCTGTAATAAAAGTGTAGACTTACTCACTGCCGTGGATAAAACAAACTAGACATGAACCACAGGTTTTTATCCAGTTGTCACTACTCAGAATATACTAGATGATCTTCCAGATCTGAGGAATGCTTTTAAGATGTTAATCATTATGAAATTATCTTGTTGAGAGAGCAACAGAAGATTATAACATTAGTATGTTTAAGCAGAATTTCACTATTTCGCAACTTAAATAATTCCATGGCCTCAAATTAGTCGACAGGCAAAGAGAAATGTATCCATGTATGGCAGAATAAACTGCATGTTTACAGTGCATTGGAATATGTTCAGACCACTTCACCTTTTTCACAATTTGTTGTAACAGCCTTATTGTAAAATGAATTACATAGTTTTTCCCCTCATCCTTCTACAGCCGGTACTCCTACATGACAAAGCTAAAACAGGAAATCTTTTTTATTTTTTTTACGACACTTGAAAATTGAATGGTAATGGCCAGATTACCTTTCAGTACAGCTGATCAAATGTGGAATTAATGTCAGGTGAGAAGGATCAGTGTTTTTAAACATGCTGACATCTAAAATAGTTCCTTAGATATTTGGTGTGATGGATGCAAAAGGAAACTACGTTCTGAATTACAGTTCACTCTTGGCCCACTGACTACCTTAAGGTAGAAGAACCATCTACCATCAAGTTGAAAAAATAGTACAATTAGAAGGTCTCTAAAAGCTTTTGTTGTCAGAATGTACTGACTGTTAGTAGGTGTCTGTGAGGGTAGTTGCTTATCCAACGATACAGGGAGCTTGTCCTCGACACTGGGATCTATGGCAGGTTGTGAGAGGGTGTTGATAAAGGTTATTCCGGAGGGGAGATCTGCTGAAGTCGTGTACGTGTCTGCGAATGTAAAAGCCTGTCAGTGTACGTGTCTGGTACTGTATATGTACAGGCACTGAGGGGCGGGAGAACGTGTTGATAGGCCATCCTATCAAAGAAGCTATTATGAGGCCTCGTTTTTTGGGCCGTTGAGATTGGCTGGTGGCTTGGTTGGGACCTCTGACAGGACCAGGTTGAGGGTCTGCATGGGTCAAGACGGTGAGGTTCCAAACTGACACACTAATTGGGTCATGTTGGTCTGCAGTCAAGTGCCTTTCAGAGCCCAGCCCTGCTCTTCCAACTGTCTCAACCAATCCTTTACAGTAAATACAAAATGACCTATTATGACCCCTTTTCAAATACAGACCCTATTATGCATACTATTATTATGTTGGATGATAAAATAAAACAATCTAAATTGCAACTTTTTCCTCAGCACCTTCCACTTGTGTCATACAAGTGGAAATGATATACATGTTTACATGTTGAAATGGCAGATTTGGACACTGATAACCAGCTACATTGATCTATAAGGGGACACAGTGGAGGTGTTTAGTAAACTCTGAGCGGAGGCTCTGAACTGAGGCCGCAAACAAGCTCTGAGCGTTTCACACAGCTGTATTGGTTTTGACTGATCTTCTGAAACCATGTAGCTTAGCTTTCGGAGCAAGGGGCAGTAATGCAGCAAATGAGTGCAGCATTGCACCCTTTAATGTCAAGTAAAATTGTTTGTTAATTTTAGATGATTTGGAAATTTTATTTTTAAGATATATTTTGGGCATGTATGCTGTTTTAACTGAGACCGCGGGGAAAGATGAGAGATTTTACTGCAAAACCTTTTGTCAGATTCCAGCTGTTTTGGCAACAGTACGTGAACCCTGTAGGCTGTGTCAGAAACCACTAGGCCAACCAGCCCACAGAGCATTGTTGTCAACATCCTGATTACTTCCAGGCATCTTTAGCTAGCTGTGTCAAAAATGAACTTTGTAATTGATGGAAAACAAAATATGAATAACGTTTTTCTTTTGTGTGTTTTGAAGAAACTCTTTCATCAGAACATCTGGCTAAATGCACAAAATGATTCCCACTTTGTGCTTGCAAATTACAATCTTTTAGGCATTCACTGACATAGATTGTCAAAGCCTAACACTGGAATATCATGTTATATAACCTGGCTAGTCGTGTTGGCCATAGACCAAGCTCACCCACCTGACTCAGATTGTGATTTTATAATGGGCCGTTTCGGGACTGCACGAACAACAACAACAACAGTAATTATCTTGCAGCGGGATGTAGGGCTGTGTTCAAAACAAACGACACATGGGCTTGGTGATTCCTCAACAGGACAAGTAGCACAGCTGTAAATTAAATGGAAAATATACATTGAATCAACCTTGTCAAGACTGGACTCCTGTCATGTGAACTGTTTGGTCGCGACATACCCCATAATCTCCAAACAGTTCCTTTTTAGTTCCCACCATGATTATGCACATGCTTTTGAAATTTCTTCTGTAATTAACCGTTTAATTTAGCCTGACCCATATAGACTAATTCACACAAGTGCACTGTGAGGATTAGAAATTCTAATGTTTTGAGGTTTGTTTCGCTGGTGATATATTCAGATACTGTAAGATCCCATTCAATCCTATTGAGGACTTCTACTGTGACTGCCAATATGTCTGCTTTATTGCTTCGAAGGTTCTCAATGGCCACAATGCAGCAACAGAAATCAATTAAAAACTGTAATAATAAAAATACACTTAATTGTTTACTTAGTTTTTGTCCACAAAAAATGTAAATGAATCAGATGACAATATGCTTAACCTAGGAAATCTGTTCTCACAAATAAAATTAGAGTTGTTATTTACTCCTTGACTTTATACTGCTGAGTCAGTTATTAATAAACATAAACATGGTTTTAATTTTTTCCTTATAACCGCAATTGAAGAGCTCACACTTGCAGATGAATTATCACTGTACTCTACGAGCTGTAATCACATCAGTGAAAGTGAAAGCTGTCTTTGCGCGTCTTCATCTACATCCACACATTTTGTTAATTTGTCCGATTTGTTGTCGGTGTGTTTGATTTGCCACGGATCATTATTATTATGAATATCTTTTGTTTGGCCATGTTGTGACAGATCCGCTCATATTTCCCCAACATGCATTTAACGTGCAATAAACCCATAGCCTTCTAGTCGATAACCCCCAATTCCCTTTGGGCAATATTAGTTCATGCATGTGCAGTCATGTGTGTGCGAGTTTGCATGTGTGCACATGTGATTGTACGTCTACCATCCATGTCGGCTTTTTATGTGACTATAATAAGACCTAGAAACCCACTCCCGCGTGTGTCAAGCGATACAGTTCAGTGCCGCTGTGTTCTGGGAGAAAAGGGCGGTCTCCCAAATCAATTCCTTATTTAGTGGCCTACTTTTGACCTGGTCAAAAATAGCGCACTATAATAGGGTATAGGTTGCCGTTTGGGAAGCAAATTAGTACAAATCTATTTCGGACTCAACGAAGGCTCTGCTAATCCCTTTAGTTCGGTGGAGTCGTTTAGTCTTTATGTGTTTTGTTTTCTAATGGAGGCTTAGCCTCTCCAGTAGCACTTTTGACTCCTACCCAACGCAGGGTGTCACCCGTAAAGGAGTGGAGCCAACGGCAGAGCAATCCCAGCTTGTTTAATGGTCGTACAGGTTGTGACTTCCTCTCGCTTCGTTATAACAACAGGATGTGACTCGTAATCTGCAGACTGCTCTGTGGGCCACTCGTGTGGCGGGCTGTGTGCTGTCAGTGACTTCTGTGAAAGTATTGACCCCCGAACAAACCAAATTTCGGCTTTTGCAGCGCAATGGTGTGCTTGGCAAAAGTATTGGGGGAAGGGAAAAACTAAAAAACGTAATGTTTTAGACGGCAAAAAATCTATTAATTACTACCAATAAGTGAACGTGGCAAACAGACACAGCCGAATTGGGAGAAAATGTTGTTGATGTTGATTTTACACTCTGGTAAGTTGTGAGCTAGATGGCATGGATACATAAGCCAGCACTATGTTACCAGGTACCTAGTTTCTGTTCCCATTTAGAAAGCTGCTTCTTCCTGACTTTTTTAAAGGTTTTGAAGGGTCACGTTTTAACACTATTTTATTGGTTAAGACATGCAGGAGAGAGACCTCTAGCTATCTTCCATCTTTCCATAAAAAAAAAATCTAAAACAACCTAGCTGAACAAAAAATCTCCTAGCTGACCAAATCCAGCCGTAACTCTGGTAACTGCAGTTTGACTACATCGTGGAAACTGTTCACCATGGCAACGAATCAGCTCGTTAAACGTAACACGTAGATACTCATGCATACCGGTCCCTTGGTGATTGGAGACATGAACAAGCCCTAAGCCTCTGTCCTATCAATGTCCTACAATTCATCTGTTATTAAAACTAGCAATGCAGACCTGACATCCCACCTTCCTCCTAGTGTTATTAAGCCTTGTTGCTCCAAATGATCGGCTTGATGTTGCCAGACTTTCCTCTGTTTTCTCCCCTTTTTCACTGCTCTGATTACTGTCTTGGCTTAAATTCTTTCTCAGTAGAAGCTCAAGGGCAAAGAATTTCTGTCTGTATCAACTGACAAGTGGTCATTTGAACAGGCGGTCATGGAGGACAGATGTTCCTTTTACTGTACGGACTGACAAGGGATGACTGACATATGGATGAGACTCTCTCCTTGTGTCTCCTCTACCTTTCCCTCTCCTACTCGGCACTGTGATCCGACTCCCTGTTTCCTGATATCCGGAAGGTTTGCCTCACAGATCCATCTCCAGTGGTACTAATAACAGGTCTGTTGGTGTCTGGCCCGAGGTCATGACGAGAGAGTCCTGTCTTTAACCACTCAGAAGACTGGAGGACTTGACTGACAGCCGGAGCTAATCAGCATCTCCTACTCTGCCGTCAGACAGGCCAGAGACACACACACGAACAAGCGCACACATCTGTAGCACTGGGGCATGCTCTGTCAGGGTTGACTAACGAGCCCTGCCTCGCCCGCCTGGCTCAGGGGTGAAGGCCCGGGGGGGAGGGGGTTGCTGTAATGCATCGTGACAGGCCTTTCCCTATCGTCTCCGCTGACCTTACAGTGGTGCCCCCCCACATCCTGTCTCATTCCATGCATAGTTGATAGACGATGAAAACACTGGCAGAGACCGACTCACTATTCAGCCACAGGCCATACGAGTGGACCTCCACGCACGCAAACGCTCACACAAATGAGCTGAAGCCAATGCTGCACCAACAAATGCTGGGTCCGTGGTACCGACACAAAACAGGCACACGGGCAGAGTGAATGGGGCTGGCGATCTCCACGTCGTTACCTAAAATACATTCGGTCAAACACGGCGAACATGGTTTCTTCTTCAGGGTTTCAGTTGGGTAAGAGAAATCGACACTGCAGGGGAATGACAGACCAATAAGTGCTGTCATTGTGGAAATCAATTGGTTCCACTTGAGCGGAAATGGATCAGCTAGGGAGTTTCCCACTGCTTAATGTTGTCTGTTGGATTTTTGTACGGGTTGGCTTGGTCCACACCGTGGTAAATAAAAAAAACTTTTTTAACATACTTCTGTGGTTAGATGTTTGTTAAATTAAGAAAAAAAGAGCTGCGGAGGCTGTTTTTTTGCCCAGCTTCAGCAGAATGTTTCATATTGGTTTCATATTTAACTGTCATCAGTAAATACCAGTGGGGCAGATTCATCTGGTATATTGGAAAGACACATATTCGTTATTTCTGGAGACCTTTCCGAATATGTCGACTGAGTTGGGTCAAAACGGCATAGGACTTTTTGCTCTGTGTGCTTTCCATTGTGGATCTGTTCAAGACAGTTTCTCATCTAGACATCAGAATTCCCTGACACCCAGAGCAACTAGCCTCTCATTTCATTTTCCATCTTCATGGGCTCCTGTAAGTGGTCTTGTTAACTGAGAAACTCAATGTGGTCTGTCTCCATAAAACACACACCCGCCTCACAGTCAATCGGGGACAGCATAACCCTGATAAATGTTGTGGTTGATTTCGGGGTGTCCCTCTGACCATGTCTCCGTGTTGTCAAGGTGATGGGGCTCCTGATAGTTTCATTAACATCAATGTTGCCCGGAAGGCTTTGGAACTATGTTCCATAAGATTAGATACTGGAATACCACTTAATTCGATTTGCCTCCTATCTCTCTCTTTCTTCCTATTTTTCTCTTCTTCTCTTTTCTGTCTCTTTCTCTTTTCTTTCTCTTTGTCTTTTTCTGTCCCTTTCTCATTTCTCTCACATTCTCACCCACTCACCCACTCTCTATATCTCTCCTTTATACCAGGGTTGGAAAGTGGAGGCGTGGTCCTGAAGGAGCCAGCGACGGAGGCGGAGATTGAGAGCTCTGCACCAGTGACTTTACGATGCCAAATTGACGGACACCCGCGGTGAGCTTCTCTGCCCTCCTCACTTCTTTCACCAAGTTCAGAGTTTTAAGGGACATTTGCCTCATGTGCACCAAACTGTCTTGGCTAATTTCACCCATACTGGAAAAACAACGTTTGGGACGGTTGTAATGTGTTCCTCCACTGTGTGTGAAAGTGAACTCCTATTCTGACATGTGACAAAGAGAAATCAAAATGACTCTCACACGCATAACTTTACCTCAGTACGTTAATTGAAAACATTTTCTTTCAGAAAAGTTCTCTCACATCCCCCTGCCTCGACTCTCCCCTTTCTCCCCTCAAAGGCCCACATGCCAATGGTTCCGGGACGGGGTGAAACTGACAGAGAAGACCCATCAGATCAACAACAAGGAGCGTACCCTCACCTTCAAGAGTGCCAGTCCAGATGACAACGGCCTGTACTACTGCTGTGCCAAGAACGCAGCCGGCCAAGTGTGCAGCAACGCCAACTTCACCCTCAGCATTATCGGTGTGTTTTTAGGGTGGGGAATAAGCTGTGATTTGGATGTGTGTGTACAGGTAAATCCATACTGGTGAGGAACAAATCATCCTGCAAGGATTTTAAAAGAACATTTGGCCCGTCCCCATGAGGAAAGGATATGTTAGGGTTAAGGGTTAGGATTAATGGTGGGATAGGAATTGGGTTTAGAGAAAATTTTGAGTCAGAATATTGATTTAAGCCAGGATAGATGAAACTAAAATGTGTGTGTGTATGTCTGTCTGGCGCCTCTGCGTGTCTTTTCTGTGAGTGTTTCTGGGATGTGTTTAGCCAGTGTGGCAGTGTGGGCTCCACTACTCCACAAACACTGCCTGAAACTCATAATCCTGCTTCTTTGTTGACACGTCAGGCACCCAAGTCCCCCTTGGCAATTTGGCCTCATTACTACTGACTTTTCTCATTCCTACCTTAATACACACACACACACACACACACACACCACCTCCACTGAACACACTGTAGAGCCGGGCTACAGTGAGATGTTAATAAATCACAAAAGAAAAGGTTATGGCGTGTTAGCAGGAAAGCTTGGCCCGTGCTTTTCATAAATATTTCCACACCTGTCGTGGTGTGTTTGGTCACCTGATAGGCTCTTTAAAGGCCCGGGGGCACTGTGAGGTTCTGTTGCACGGAGAGAGTAGCTGTGGACCATAAGTGTCGTAAGAGAGGGGTTGAGAGGTGAAGGGGAGGGAGCCGGAGGGAAAAGGCTAGAGAGAAGGAAAGAGCCTATAATGTCATTATGGCGTAGAACCAGCATGTATGCATCTACCCACTTACACACACTAAATCAATCACACCGAAGAAGTCCATGCATTATAAATGTATCGGACATGAACCCTAGCTTCCTCACTTCATTCCCAGACATTTCACTTAATGGTGTTGCTCCGTTCCTGGCGATCCTGTTTTTGTATTTCAGGAAGCAAGACTGACAGCACATTGCTGTATATTTCACCTGGTTTCTATGGGTGTTTTTGGCTTGTTTTCCTGAGTCTATGTCTATTGTTGTGATGTTGATATGTTCCCCTGAGTCAGCGGCACATCTTTGCGAGAAACCTGATCTGCCATTAGCCACCTGTGCTGTTTCCATGCACACGCGCACGTACGTACACACGCACACGTTTTTACAGCTAACCTCATGGGGATCAGAAAATAGAAATTGCATGCTCCCATGTCCTAATCTTAACCCTAATCCTGACCTTAACCTAACCCGAATCTAACTCTAACCCTAACCGTAGCCTCAAAAAAGTAACATTTATGACCACACTTTACCTAGGTGTAATGCCTAACCTTAACCCTAAACCTAACCAACAATGCCCGGACCTTAAAGAAACTCAAATTCTAACTCAAAAATGTATTGTAAGTTTGACCCTAAACTTAAACCCTGAGCCAGAAATTTACTTTTGCCAAATCGGGACTGGCAAAACATCCCCATGAGTCCAATTTCTTGTGGTTTTAGTCTACTCATGGGGACATTTGGTCCTCATGAGTAAAGTTTGACCTAAAACACACACACACAGGCTCAGACCAGATTAGCACCTGGATGGAGAGACAAAAGAAAGAATGAGAATGTATAATTGCCAAGCTTCCGGCCACTGCACTCCCTCAGTCCTGCACGTTGAGCTGTTGCTCTCCCCAAACCCGCATGGCCTTCTCAAAGAATCTGTCGGCTCGGGTGTGAACCATGGGTTCAGGTGACATTTGATATAGTTCAGAATCCTGTGGCTTTACTTGCCCTGTTGCAACTGGACCAATCAAAAAGTCCCACAAGTACAAAGCCAAACCCCTGCCTCTCTTAGGCAAATGCTTGTAAGCTCTTTGTGAGATTTTAAATAGTATTTGAATCCAGGTCTTCTCAGGTTTTTGCTGCTCGTTCCAGTTAACGTTCAGCTCTGGTTAGAATGGTCTAATGGTGTTTTTGGCACACGCCTCTCTTATGGCTGTGAAACCTGAAGCGCCTTGTTCATAGACCTGGATTAGAGACATTAAACAGGACTCAGATGTCTAGAATCAGATCCTAAAGAGCTGTAGTCAGCACATCATGACCTCCACATTAGCTAGGTATTAAGGGCCTGACAATTTCCTCGGTTTTGATGTTAAACCCAGGGGTGTGCTCCACCCCAGTGAGAACACCCCAAAACAAGGCTGGGAGTTTTGGAGAAAGCATACCTGGTTAGTGAGCTGGTGCTGTAGGGAGACGGGATCCATGCCTGGTTAGTGATCTGGTGCTGTAGGGTGACTGGATCCTTGCCTGGTTAGTGATCTGGTGCTGTAGGGTGACTGGATCCTTGCCTGGTTAGTGATCTGGTTGCTGTAGGGTGACTGGATCAATGCCTGTTAGTGATCTGGTGCTGTAGGGAGACGGGATCCATGTCTGGTTAGTGATCTGGTGGTGTAGGGAGACGGGATCCATGCCTGGTTAGTGATCTGGTGCTGTAGGGAGACGGGATCCATGCCTGGTTAGTGATCTGGTGCTGTAGGGAGACGGGATCCATG
>JACXGJ010007780.1:0-29233 GCA_016801105.1 Esox niger
TATATATATATATATATATATATATATATATATATATATATATATATATATATACAAAATTGTAAAAAATAAATAGAAAATGTATCTACATGTCACTTCTTTCCAAACAGTGAGACAATGTTAATCTCTTATTTGCATAAATGTCAACAGCTGCGACAGTTTATAATGGATTTGCTAATTAATAAATGAACCTTAATAAGACATTAACAATGAATGAACAATTGATATATGTTATTGAAAGTGTTACCCAAATGTTAACACGTTCAAAGACGAAAGTACATTATTTGTAAAAGTAAAACATTTCTCATTAGAGTTTGGATAATACAGTGCTCTGTACCTCTCACTGGTGATTTTGTTGCTTTTGCTGGCACATCCTCCAAAACAGTCGCCTCCTCAACATCAGTCGACTCCTCCACAAAAGTCTCTTCCTTCACCAACTCCTCCTCGTCCTTCACCTCCTCAGGAGCCACCTCCTCAACCACATCAACTGCTTCTGCCACAGATTCTGGGACAGCTTTCACAGATTCTGATGTGGCTTCCACGGGCTCCGGAATGGGTTCTGGATCAGAGTCAACTACAACAGTCTGTTGTTCCTGTTCCGCTTCTATGTCAGACTCCAACGGCTCTGGAATAACATTCTCCATCACAACCTCTGGTTCTGGTGGAACCCACTGAGGTTCAACCACAAGTTCTAACTCTGCTTCAGCCACTAATGTCACTTCTTCAATTGCTGGATCCTCCACAGGTTTTTCTGTTGTCTCTGGAAGGCTCTCTGGGACAGCCTCTTCCTCTATAGGGCCTTTGATAACATCCTCAGATGCTATTGTCTCCTCTACTTCTTCTACCGCCTCAAACACTAGTTCCTCTGTCTCCACAGCCCCTCCTTCCTCATCTGTTTGGTCTGCTAGTTCATCATCCTCCACAACATTTTCATCCACAGCATCTGATTGTTCCTCTTCCCCAGCTTCAGGTTCTGCTTCTGCCTCAGATTCTGCTTCTGCCTCAGATTCAGGTTCTGTTTCTGCCTCGAAATCAGGTTTTGTCTCAGATGCAGGTTCTGCTTCTGCATCAGATTCAGGTTCTGTCTCAGATTCAGGTTCTGCCTCAGATTCAGGTTCTGCTTCTGCCTCAGATTCTGCTTCTGCCTCAGATTCAGGTTCTGCCTCAGATTCAGGTTCTGCTGGTGCCTCAGATTCAGATTCTGCTTCAGTTTGAGGTTCAGATTCAGTTTCAGGTTCTGCTTCTTTCTGAGCTACAGATTCTGACTCTTTTTCTGTGCCGTCTTCAAGTTCTGCCTCATCCTCGGTCTCACCATCAGATTCTGCTTCTACCTCAACCACCTCTCTGGCCTCTTCTCCTTCTTTCTTGGACAAGGCAGCTTCCTCCCTAAGCTCTGATCCTTCAGCTTCCTCTGAAGTCTCCACAGAATCTTCCCCAGCCACTGTCTCCTCAAATGTAGCTTTTTCTTCTCCCTCCTCCCTCGCTACCTCCTCTATCTTGTGGGGTTGCTCTGCCTCAACAGGTGCCTCACGCTGCTCCCCGGCAAGTGTAGGCAGGCGCGGTTGGCGATCACAAGGCTGACATACAGGCCCAGGGGCTGGGGTGTCGTTGGAGGAGACCTGGCCTCCATGATCATCTGTGGAGTCACAGGAGAGGTCACAGGGAAGTGGGAGATGGAGGTGCAGCTCATCGGGGCTGGAGGTTTCCGCCACCAGGGCTACACAAAAACAGAGAAATGGAGCGTGAGGACAGGTCAGTCTGCTATTGGTAAAGATGTTAGTCAACAAAGTGAGGAGTGTATATCGGATAATCACAGAACAGCCATTTTATACAGTTTAATTTCTATAACTTTCTATATGTTGGCACAATTGGAGACCTCAAAAACTCCTATTTTGCTTTAGTAAAGCAGATATGTAAAAACAAAACAAACATTTGATCTTAACAATAGTATAGATATTCAGACATTACTGCGAGCCAATTGCTCTCTTTATCCTAAATGGCCTGATTACAAAACTAGTCATTTCCACAACTACCAATCATTTTCCTGCTTTTTCCCTGTCCAGAACAGACTGGGTGATTTTCCCTTTTCAGAAAAAACCAACCGAATTCCCCTGTTCAGAACAGTCCAAGCGTTTGACTGTGAATAAAGACAGGAGCGGACAGATTACTCAGCACCCTCTCATATTGCCACACTCATATTTCAGCTCCTTGAACAGAGACGTTTAGGGTAGCTTGGGTTATGGCAGGGACCATTTCTAGGGACACTTACAGAAAGGACTATGAAGCACTGAGCTACTGAAGTAGCCTTGGAGTAGCCTTGGAAACTGAGCAAACTCTGAACCTATTGGCTAAAATGGCCTTAATAAGACCCAGGGTTTACACCAGTCTGATATATGACAAGATGAATTGTGGTTGGATGTTATCCTGACAATCCCCGCGGGATGTGAGAAAGGGACGAAGCTTTCCGTCTCTCAGGCAAAACACACAAACACACACACACACACACACACACACACACACACACACAAGGTGACGGTTGTCATCACAAGCACTAAATTGTTTACTCGTGAATCAGAGTCCAGAACTGGAAGCCTGCAGGCAAGAGGACACTGAGTAAAGAGAACGCGACTGGGTTTGTCATGGCTAGAGAGATGCTGTCGCTAAGCATTCCGCCCTGCCTCATTCGATCACGTCGAGTCAGACACAGCTCACGTCAACGCTGAAGATATGAGCTCAAAGGGCTTTTCGGTGCATTTGCAGTTTAACCGTGACATGTGACATTGGAAATTAGCAGCCCCGCTTATAATTAGTTGTCTGCGCATTGCAGTTGACGAGCAATGCAGTGTAGGTGTGCAATGCAGAATGTCACTGAAGGCTTTACAGATGAACATTCGCTCAAAGACGTTTTGCACATGTGTACAAATTTCAGTTGTGTTCCCTCTTTTGTAGAGATGTGATAAGCATTGACGTTATCGGTGAAATCAACGAGATGTGACTACTTTGCAAAGAACACTGCTGAGGCGATAAAACTCGTTTAAGTAATCTGTAATAGACCACGGACTCCATCATGGGAGAACTACTGTTAAACCAGAGCGCCGAGGGTGGCAAAACGAACATGTACCTACGCACTGCTATTAGTTGCTCTGGATAAGAGCATCCGCCAAATTATACAAATGTCACACTAAATGCGGGTGGATTTCCAGGACTTTGCTCTTGGATATCCTCGGACAGAGGGCACCGCCTATCTATCCGGTCATTAAGCTGCGTTCTGCGTGGCAATTCATTAGCGCTTGTAATGCCAAGGCAGTGGGTTCAATTCCATCATGGATCAGAAGTAAACTCACCGCAAGCCTGGGCACTTACTGTACTATAAGTCCCTATGGAAGCTCCTGTTATGTAACATAAGGTACCATCTATTTAGGTGCACGTCTGTTCCTAATCAACGTCCTAAAGTACCAGTCTTCTACACACAGGGGGCAGTAAAGGAGAATTTAAGGGCCTAATGTAACCCTTGGCTTACCGACCTTTAGTTGTAATGAGTACCCCATAGATGTTAGTGCTCTGGGTTTCCCAAACGCCGTTTGTATGTGTGTGTGTGTGTGTCTGTTATTTGAGGTTTGATCGAACAGTCGAGAGTGTGTGTGTGTGTGTGTGTGTGTGTGTGTGTGTGTGTGTGTTCAGGGTGTCTTTGTTTAAGCATGTGTGTGTTTAACTGGAGGACCGTAAAGCATTGTGATAAGAAACCCAGGGAGGCTAAAGGAAATGCTTGCTGCTACCCTCGTGCTCAGTTGTATGGCCTCGGTGGACACAGTGTGACAGCGTCCTCATCACCGGCCTGAGCGCGTGTCTGTCGAGGTGCGTCGGTCGATGTGTGTAGGTCGGCAGTCTGTGTGTTTGTGAGGAGGTAGGTCGGACGGCATACAGAAGCAAAGTGCGATTGCAGCGTCAGTAGTCTGCACAGTGACATTAACATTTATTTGAACAGTCTGGCGTTGTCAGGCTACCTGTGATGCAAACCCTGGGGGATTACATCACCGGGTTGTCATTTTACGAATGACCATTTGCCCGTGTTGACTTTCATATAGAACAATGACGGATGCAGGAAATTGACATGTCGTTTGATAGTGACGTGAGAAATCCAGAGCGAATCTTATTGTTTAACATTGTGGTATGAAATGTAAGGTATGGATTTAATTGACCAGTGACATCAGCGGCTAATTTCATACACAAAAAAATACGATACGGTAATCTCTATGAGAAATAGAAATACAGACACATCATAAAAAACGGCATAATTAACCAGCATTCGTGCCTCAAATGACACTGGTGAATTGCTCCGAGTGGTTGTAAAACAGTATGAGAACAACGGGTTTGAATTGGAATGCGGCCATTACACAGACGGACAGTGACCGCGGCCCGCCCTGCCTCGGCAACGGGAGCACCCAGACAGAGCACACCTAAGGGGGGATGAAGAGGGACAGGTGCCTGGGTCCAGGGCTCTGGACCGTGCTGCTCCCAATTACTGATATGAATAGACCCACTGTGAGTCAGGTGGATCATGGGTAGGGGGGATTTTTCCTCTGCTATTTTGGAGGTCCTTTCCTGACAATTGTCACCGCTGGCCTTTGACATTGCTAGTTCCTTCTTGCGCATATCTACTGCAACTCTGACCAATGTATGCACCCAGACACGCACACACACTGACAGACATTCCCACACATAGACATGCACTGACAGACAGAAACACACGTTGACACACAATCACGCGCACGCACACACACACACACACACACACACATGAACACGTACACACACACAGACAGACAGACATCCACACTCCCGCCACAGCTGCTGTCAATCCCGGGCCTCTGGCTGTGTCACCATCACCATGTATTTGCGTCGTGGCTTCCATATATGGACATCCATCATAAAGATGCACTGCCCCACAGACCTGGAGCCACATCAGCCTGACGGCTATACTCTTAACATGGCCGCCCTCCTCCGCCTGGGGACCTGGTTGGAATCACTAGCTGAAATCACATCAAACACCTTCTCTTTGTCGGACTGACAGGACTGAAGGGACAAAACTACAAAAACCCCTCCATCAGACTCTCTAGGCACACTCCAAAAACTGTTGAAATGATTTCAAACTTTTCAAACCATACAGGACCCCATGTGGGTCTGTAGCTACAGTGTACACAAACATGAACGTGCGAGGGAAAATGTCTGAAGAAAGTTTGGGGGTTTGTGTGTGTTTGTGCCAACACAGCTGCCTTTGCACCGTGTAGCAAGGCTGCACACAGAAACACACACAAACACACATTTATACAGTGTCTGACTCTGTACGGTGTCTGACTCTGTACGGTGTCTGACTTTTTACGGTGTCTGACTCTGTATGGTGTCTGACTTTGGCAGCTGCATGTCCCAAGTCTCTGACCACCTGACAAGCTCCAGAAGCCTGGAAAGGTACAGCGGATCTGAGTGACACCAAGGACAGACAAGGGTGACCCCCCCACACGCACACACACAGGCAGCCTTAGATACACTGTCTATATACAGAACCTGGATATACAATACTACCACTGGATAAAAACTACAACCATACAGTCAGTGGTGTCGTTAGGCCTGGCCGCCCGGGGCTACAGATGGATATTTTATGTATAGCCCCGGATCTAAAATTGACCCCAAAAAATTATAATAAAATAATTACCCCTGATCTATTCATCTATATTTCCACATTATGACAATGTAGGCGTGTAGGCCACAATCGTGTACATTGACATTTTCATCATTAACATTCAAAACCCTGTACTTCCTGTCCCAAGGGGTGGGAGGGGCGTCTAAACCCTGAATGTATTTTGATCCTAGCAACGCCTCTGCATACAATACTACCACTGGGTAGAAACAACAACCATACAATACTACCCCGGAAGAAAAACTACAACCATACAATACTACCACTGGATAGAAACTACAACTATACAATACTACCACTGGGTAGAAACTACAACCATACAATACTACCCCGGAAGAAAAACTACAACCATACAATACTACCACTGGATAGAAACTACAACTATACAATGCTTCCAGTGGATAGAAACTACAACCATAAAATACCATTGCCGGAGAAAAATACAGCCATAAAATGGCATTACTGAACAAAAACTACAATACCACCACTGAATAAATACTACAGCGATACAATACTACAGCTGAATAAAAACTATAGCGATGCAACAGCTTATGTTAGAAAATCCTACAGCGCAACGTGTGACCTCAGTAAATAAGTTAATACAAGCTTACTGAATGCAGTCTTTAATAAGTTGGCAGGTTTACTCAGTGGCTCCCATTGCCCTTTTCAGGCGTGCAAATTCAGACCCACCATTGGATGTCGACCCCGGTCAGCAGACATTGTCACTCACAGACCGACCCACTGGTGTAACCGGTGTGGTGGGTGATGTAATGATATCGTTCACGAGTCCCTTTTCATTCGTTCAACACACGTATGGTGTTTCTAGCGTTTCCTTGACAGGATCACGTCCGGTATCATGACAGCGATTCTAGGGTCAGTTATCCCAGGAGAGGCGAGTCAACCAAGCCACCAGCTGCACATTCAGCTGTTTCCTAGTCAAACAGAGTCTCCATCATGGTACGTGTAGAAGTGGAATGTTCAAGCGTTGGACGTGACCAACAGGAAATCCCAGAATCCTTCACATATGCCGCTTTAAGGGGATTGGCTACATCCACCCTCTGTATATAACATCTAACCGCCACATCCACCGTAAGACACGAGAGCATTTCCTAAAGTCTTCACAGAGCACCTGTAATGAACAGCAATCCAGAGGAGACGCATCCCCGTAAACGTTCCCCCCATACAAACAACCAGACATTCAGACTTCCCTTTGGCCAGAGAGTGGTGACGGGAAATGTACACATCGTGCAAAATCTCTGACATTTTCTTGGAATATGATCTTACCTGCAGTGACCAGGGTTAGAAGGGAGAGCACGCAGCACACAGAGACCCGTAGAGGTGTCATTTTGGATGCCAGG
Source organism: Esox niger (assembly GCA_016801105.1). Classification (NCBI taxonomy): domain Eukaryota; kingdom Metazoa; phylum Chordata; class Actinopteri; order Esociformes; family Esocidae; genus Esox; species Esox niger. The sequence continues at coordinate 7,054 of JACXGJ010007780.1, forward strand.
GGCCTCCGCTCTATCGCGGTAGCTATATAAACCCCTGAGATAGGTCAAAGGGCATTCCGAGGAGGGGAGGGCCCTGTGACTGCTGGGAGGCGTGGTTGGTAGAGTGCAATGCCACGGGCTGCAGCTGTAACCATGCTGGGCATTGTGTGTCCGTTTTAAGACAGCTGTCCATCTGGTCCAAGAGGGAGGGGCCTGTACTTTATGTATAAGACCATGTGGTTATGTCACCACATGCAACAGCAGCTCTAGCGAACCTTCTGTGTCAGCTGCCCTGTTCGATGACAGTAAGTTGCAAATTGCAGAGTTTCACTGTTCATTTCCAGGTCGGGGACCAGCGTGAAAAGGTAAGTGTTTCTGGAGTACAGTTAATCAAGATCCTGGAACCAAAGATGAGGTTAGAAAACCAAGGTCTACAGATGGGGATTACACAGTATTCCGAACTATGCATGATTTGACTTTCTGAGATTATGGTAAAGGAAAAAGTATTGTCCAGAAACACGTTGTTTTGTAATTTGACAGGAGGTTCTAAAGCAATAATACTTGATGTGTGTTTCTTTTTTCCATGTTTCTTTCCGTTTTACAGTGCCTTTGGAAAGTATTCAGACACCTTCATTTTTTCCACATTTTGTGGTGTAATATTTAATTATTTAATACATTTTCCAATAAACAAACACCATTTAATAACACACAGAAAGCGGAGATGTCCCAATTCATTCAAAATGATCTGAAATACCTCATTATATTTGTGGGTATTCAGATCCTTTATATAGCACCTTGTAGAAGTTCCTGAGGCTGCACAAATAACTCCAACTCCTTTTGCACCCCAGGATTTGGGCAGTTTATTCCATTCTTCCAGGCAGATCCCCTCAAAATCCATCAAATTAAATGAGTAGCATTAGTGAACTGAGCTATTCAGATCTCCTGACGGACGTTCAAGCCCGGGATTACGGGTGGGCCAAACAAGGACATTGACAGACATGCCCTACCACTCCAGCATTGTGTGCCCAGGGGTGATCAATCTTCACATTTATCTGAGGTCCTGCTCCCTGACGATCAGGTTTTCTTCAAGGCCTTTGAGAATTCTTGGTAAAAACGGCAGCATATCCTGTATGTAAATGCACCATCAGAATGCATTACTGAATAATAAATAAATCTCTATGGGGTTATCCTTTCTATGTTGTTTTGTTTTTGTTTTAATGAGCAGTCACCACCTTGTTAATTCATTAAAAAAATGCAACTCTATACCCTACAAGATGAAGAAGATAAATAAATCAGGAACATGAGCCTCTCAGCGGAATAGAGTTCATCTGAAGAGTAGGGGTTTTCAGAATTCTGGAGCCACTAAAACAGCACCCCCTGTGGGACACCCACTTCAGTTAAACATTTTAAAAAGGTTCAGGACAGCAGATAATTACGTATTAAACAAGCTAATCGTCAATCAAACACAGTACAAAATATGTTCTAAGACACAAATGTATTAAAAAACAAAGTACAAATTTTATTGTCTTTCTTTACAAAGGCCTGTTTTTTCCCCAACAAGTTTTTTTCTTAAACAAAATATAACAACGTCTCATCAACCTGGACTGACACAAACAAAAACGAAATATAAAAAAGTCTGTAATAAAAAAAATGTGACAGGAAGAGACAAGATAAAGAGAGAATATGACAGAATTAGAGAGGACATATGAACACAGCTGTTCGGTTTAAAATCGCAGCAAAAAAGAGCTTAATCAACACAGTAAAAATAATCCTAATCAATTTCATTGTCACTGTTGTCATTCTCGATTCAGGCAGTAAAGACTGGGAAGTGCTTCATATCAATAATATCTAATTATTGATAATGATTGATTATTAAGAGATCATCTCTTTTTTTAAAACACCAGTGCTGAAATATGACGCACACATCTTTAGTATAAAATATTTTTTTTTTACTGAAAGAAAACGAACAAAAAAGGACAATGAATGGGATATTTAGTCACAAACGGCATCAGGACTCCCTAGCTAGCGCATTAAGTATGACCAGGGCCCTGCTCATAATCAAGTGCACTACATAGAGGATATTGATTCCCGTTTGGGACTCAGCCACCATACTCACAGCTATCAGCACATATAGACACTATTCTAGCCCAGCTTGAAGGTCACACTTAACAGACAACAGCCAGGTGACCGGTCCTGTCCGGTCCCGTCCCTCCGCCATGACAAGGGTGAGGCGAGAACACAAACAGGTCTGGAACCAGGCTAAACCGACAATTCTTTTGTAACCAGTACATCTGAAACAAGACCCTATTGGGAGGGGGGGGGGGGGCATGTACCGGGATGGTCACCGGTGTCCATGAGGTGGGGTCCCAGCTAGCCGAGGCAACGGACTGATGGAACTCATCATGCAGTATGACCAGCACCAACATTTGACACATCCGGTCTGTAGGGTGGGCTTAGTGACCAACCTGATCCAAGACCGGCGCGGTCCACCCAGACTGGGGGGAAAGGCAGCAAGAACTGCTCAAACCGGGGAAAGAACAGACACAAATCAACAGTATTGATTGGCAATAAAGCATGAACGAAGGATACAATAAAAAAACAACAAGGAACAAAACAAGTTCATATGATAGGAATGTTTTTACAGCATCACATTAGCACGGCGGGGGGACCAGGGGTTTCCCCATGATGGCGAGACCGGCCCGGGATAAGCTCTGGACGCCAGCCGCGACATGTAGTTCGGTCAGGGCAGACCCAAAAAAATCTGAATCGGAGAAACCTTGACTTCCACCATAGGAAATCAAACAAAACAGGAAGTCCAGTCTCGTATGACGGGTCGGGGGGCGGGGCATATTTCTGGTTCAGTGCATGTCTGAGTTCCCGAGCGTCACCGTTCAGGTTAGGACGTGCGCCCAGGTGCTGTGGAAACCCCCAGGTCCAGGGGTGCATGTATGCTCTTCACAAGCACCGTCAGCAGAAGGTACAGCGTTCTATAATGTACTTTATGTATAAGACCAGCATGACACCTGACACCAAACTATATGAATGTTGTTCTTACGTTCTCTCTCGTTGGGAGGTGCATAGATTTAAAAAAAAATATCATCACCCAATATTCCTTTTTTGTTTGACCCAATAATCAACACTAACCCCACATGTAAAACACTTACTGTAGCTTGGAATTGCATAAATACCTAAAATGTTTAGTGCATAGTCACTGAAAGAAACAAATCTTATAACATAGAATTGAGCGGATAACGCCATGACAAATAATGAGCACAAATTCGCCACCTACATTCAGTTACTCTGACTGGCGCTGAAGAAATGAAACATTTTCTCTTAAGAGAATCACAACTTTAAAACTTCTGAGAATGGTCCACTGGTCTGCTTCCCACCCGCGACCCAACAGAACCAGTGGACCAGCTTATTCTGTAGCTTTCATTCACTTGAATGGCAGGACCGGGTCGAATTGAGGTCAGACTATCAACCTACTGCTGACCGTGGTCTTGCCACGCTAGCTAGCGTGACACATTGCCACAACCACACCTGACGGATCGGTGATGGTGACCAAAGGGTAATTTAACAAGTGCACCCCTTTGTCCTGGCCTCAGATGGCGGAGTCAAATTGCCCACGAGTGGGCACGAGGGAGGTTCTGGCTTACTCAAACTGGATTTAACTGCTAGGGAATGACATTCTCCGCTGCACAGGTAACGGCGTGGTACCTGGAATACCGTTACACGGGCCGTTACATGTGTCGGTGATTGTTTGAAGCAACCGTAAAAAACGGGGCAGTGTGGGGGGTTGGCAGAGAGCATACCCGCAGACAGTCACTGGGGAGACCATCGCCGCGGAGACCATCGCCGCGGAGACCGCTGCGTCCCAAATGGCAACGTGAGCGCACTGCCTGTGTGGCAACCCTATGGGCGTGGGTACAAACGTGGCACTAGGGAGGCGACGGGGTGCCGTTTGAGATGGATGCCCGGGTACTGGTGTCCCTACGGAAAGACGTCTTCATGCGAGACGTTACCAGAGCTCACTGGAAGGGTCGAGATTCCTCGTAATGCCAAAGACGGAGAAAACGAACAATGTATAAAAGCACATCAAAACATTTCTATGGGAGAAGCAGTCGGCGTCTGGAGGGATACGTGGTGTTTAGTCTTTTACAGTGGATTGGTTTCGTAACCGCGTTGTTTTTTGTCACTGATTTGAGATTTAATTTGGATCTCGGTAGAACAGGGGAGTAATAGTCTTTCTCTCTCTACCAGATCTGTGCGTGTGAAAGGTTTGTGTGTGTGTGTGTGTGTCAGCAATCAGTTCATCAAACACACTATCCCTGCAGTGTCAAACTGACTGTAGAGACGGCGGTCTACGTATTTCGGGGGATGTGTGTGTGTGTGTGTGTGTGTGTGTGAGTTTCTATATTCATGTGGCAGCAAAAGGTTCATGAATCAGCCTTGGTTCCGGCTGCCTGGCCGTCAGAACGTGAACAGAACTCTGTGGGGCGACTCGCCCGTGATTCAGTTCATGGAGCAGTCCTCCTCCGCCTCGCTGTCGGAGGCCGTGTCGGAGCCGGCCGTATCCATGGAGACGTGGGCGGGGCTGACGATGACGGCTCGTCTCCTCTCGTCTTCGGCGCTGCCCCTCCTCTCCTGCGTGCGCTCTATGTGCTGGATGGCCTGGAGGGGTCAGAGGTCAGAAGGCCCCATGTTAGATAATGGAGTACATCTCTTAACACGTGCCAGTTTAGGGCCCGATCCAAAACTGAACCCTGAGCACTGATGGGATCACAGACCGTTTCAGCGGTCCAAGTAATGTGGTGAATGGATGGGAGCCCTTTTCCATGAGACATGCTGGCACCAGCCAAACCCTGTTAGGCCTACAAGTCCAGGGACAACTTCTCTGATTGAGCTAATCACATCCAAGTCAACGTTTCCCTGTTTGTTCAGCCACGGTGGAAGCTGGCTGAAATGCAGCAAAATCATTTCGGACCCAAAACAACTCCCATCCATTCCTCGCTCCCAGCGGGTGGGTTTCGCTTTCACATCCAGTCCAAGCGGCTGAAAAAAGCTGCATGAACGAATGTCTTTGTATTTTAAAAGGTATTTTACGGCTATGACTCAATTCAGTTTCCAGTGGTCGTTCTCTCACAAGAACAGAAACCAAGTAGAAATGTAGAAACCGGGAAATTATAGAGGGATTTCAATTTCCCCAGCCTGCCATTGTTAGTTAGTATTTTATTAAAATTCCCATTAGCCCCATGCCCAGGTTTTGGCACAGCGGATAGATGAAAGGTCAAAAGTAGTCAATTTTTTTTGAAAAAAGACAGCTTAGTATCTTATTAAGTGCATGAGGTGATTTTTATGTAGTCTCCCGAAGAAGGATGAGTTGGCCAATCAGATGTCTAATGGCACTGACATTTCAAAACCATTGGGGTGCAAAGACGCTGCTTCCTAGCATATTTCATGAGGAAATCCACTTCCCTCATATTGGTATGAATTAGAGCACACATAAACATGCGAAAATCCTGCAGCTACATTTTTGGGACAAATTATTGCTAGAAACTGAAGCTGTGATGCAGTCGTACCAGCTGTTCTACCAGGACTGAAACACTCACCTGTACGATGGTATCCAGGTTCTGCCGGGACGTTGACACTGTGCTGGTGTTAGAGGCGGGGCTCATGGTCACCACGGTGACGTGGTGTGGGTGGGGGGTTAGCGTGGGTGCGGGGACGATGACCGTGGGGTGGTGGGTGGGGGCCGGGGGCGTGGCAGAGGACCTCACCTGGAAGGGGAGAAGAGAGATGATGAGAAGGGGGATTACTTGGGTGGCCCAGTGGTCCAATGCCCCTGCCTCTGATGGACTGCCGTGGGCCGGGTGTCATCGCCCGTGGGCTGGTGGTCATTACCTGTGGGCTGTGTCGGTCCCTCTCAGCGGTGTGTTCATGGAGCTGCTGCAACCTCAGTAATGTCTGTGTCTGTATGTGGGCCTGCTCCTCCTGGACCTGTTGAGTGATGACCTTCAGCCTCTCCGGGTGAAGCGCAGTGTCCAGAGAACGCACCTGGACCAGGGGTCGGCAAACAACCCAATTCAGCCTCCAAGTCGCAGCATTCCTCATTAGTCACCCCCCTGTCCTCCATACACCTCCTCCGCTCACCTGCTCCTCCAGTAACATCCTTGCTGAGCGCTCCTTGTCCAGCTGCTGCCTCAGCTCCAATATCTCTCTCCTCAGCTCCTCTCCCTTTTCCTCCTCCAGGATGTCTGGGGAACCAATCCCTTCATCCTTTTCCTCTGCCCCGCGCCTCCTCTTAGGGGAGGAACCACTGAATTCCTGCAGGAGGACAGAGGGATGACATAAAGTTTAAAGCCCTTCATATTAATTACTGGCTAAGTACAGTGTACATGAACTCTAGCCACAGTATTTAGTGTCTTATAAACGGGGTGGTTTGGATCCTGATTTCTGATTCGCTAATACCCATAATATAATACCTGTATATCACAGGTATGACATCACAACAATTTTAAATGCTCTAATCCCATTGGTAACCGGTTTAAAATTGTATTAAGGCATCTCAGGGTTTGTACTATGTGGCTAATATTCCAGGGATACAGGCTGTGTCCAGGCACTGTGTGATTCGTTGTGCCTAAGAACAGAGGTTTGCCATGGTAATGATGGCCACATACCTCAACCCGTGTTTCATTGCTTATACATACATACGGCTATTAGCCAATAGGCATTCAGGATTCACTGCAGCCGGTTCATGAATTAGTAACGTACCTGTATGAAGCGTTTGAGCTGGTTGTTCTGCTGCAGCAGCTGGGTCTTCTCCTGCTCCAGGGCAAAGATGTAGTCGGACGTCTGTTGCAGGATGGCGGCCTGAGTGGAACAACATCACTGCGTTTTAACGAGCCGACATTCACATACGGCATCTATATGGCGAAACCACTCAGAGACAGAGAACGCGGATCGCAATAGTCCAGCACAGAGCTATAAAGTCGGGTACCGGGGGTCCAGAACACCTCTGGTTTCCTTCCACTCTTTCTAAAAGGCACTGACTGAGACCTGGCAAGTCGTGGACGTCTAACTACCAGAAAAGCAGAAGTGTTTTGGCTGTCCAGAGTCGACGATCCCTGGTCTAGTATAATAGGCAGGGGGAATAATACACACTTAGTCGAGTCGCGGCAATTCCTGGATTGCTACATTGCAAAAACTAAACCAAGAAGCACACCCAAATCCGCAGTTCTTTAAAAACCTGCCTTTTCCTGGCTCGGAAAGTAAACGCGTTTCTAAACGACAGCACTTTTCTTTTCAACTTCAGGGCTTTTTGTAAAAAACGTGGCACCTTTTCTCCCTTTCCTCGTCGCCAACAAGCATTCCAATACTGACGAGAACCACAAGAATTGACCCACCAGCGAGAATCGCAATATTCGCATTGTCCCATCAGTGCTTTCCTTGGTGCCTCACGTGCACTGTGTTCCCTTCTGTGTGTGTGTGTCTGTGTGTGTGTTAAAAAGCTCCTGTAGGCAGGGGTGTCCTCACCTTGCTCAGTTTCTCTCCGTCCGTGTGCGGCAGGAGGGTCTTCAGGGACTGGAAGCCCGCGTTGATGCTCTGCATGCGACGCCGCTCGTTGCTATTGGCGATCTCCCGGCGGATACGCCTCTCCTGGTCCTGGGCTGTCTCCGGGCTAAGAGGAATGTTCGCCAGACTGGAGGGAGAGAGGAGAAGCGGGGATGACGGAGGTAGGAGGGGATGGAGAGAAAGAAGAGATGAATATGTTACATTTCATTCAGGTAAGGAAGGGCTATTTCAGAGTTCCGTAAATGTTTAATGAAATATAGGTTAACATTTCACCGTGTCCACGAACAACAACCCCCATGCCAGTGTCGTTTTTGGGGACCCCCCACCCCACCCACACAATAACAGGCAATATGAAACCATCTTTCCTACTGCCATTCAACCACACCCCCTGCCTACATTCTACCAGCGGTAGTGACGAGGGCCAATAGGAGCTCAGGGCCCCAAGTCTCACTGAACTCAGTGGCCTTCAGCCACCTAAACACAGGAGGAACGGCTGCTCCTCTGTTTACTCAGCCAGGGTAATATCTAACCCAGGGTTTCCCAACAGTCTCCTCCACACAGCCCTCCTTCGTTCGTCTTAACATGCTAGTTTGCGCCATACATTGACACGCGCACCTAATCAATTTGCGCCGTTTCACCGTCACCTAACCAGCTGGGTCGGTTGAGAATGAACACTCGCTTTCTGTGGCGACCCGGCCAAAGACATACAGTTGCAAAAGGACAGGAAAACACACAGAAGCGTATCATGTTAAAACAACGCGAGTATGTAAACAAACAGGAAATAAACAAAGCCGGCAAATTAACCAACACTTATAGATTGGGGCGTTCTGCAAGTGCACGGATCAGGTTGCAGTTTGGTCAGGTTGATCTTGCAGGGTACTGAATGTGTACGTTTAGCCGCGTTTTGCCCTTCGTTCCAGTCTGACAGGCCAAGGACGTGGGTGTATCTGGCGAGATCAGTGTGACATTCCCAGATTAACCAATTCTGAACAGCGGACACGCTCAGGTACAATTTACATGTCGGTTGTTTGGAAGGCGCTCGTATCCAGTGTGACCTCCATGTAAGTGGGACCACATTGAAGGGCAAACAATTTTTTTAACTGAAGGTCAAAGGCATGTTAGGTTACATACTATTATAAGTCATAAAGTGGTTGGCGCGGTGTTCAGCTAGGGTGCAGACAAGCTACGAGCGCTGACAATCTGACGCCCGGCTACACCAGGAACTCACCAAAATCATTACATTCCCCTCCATATTGCCATTCACAATGCAGAATGGCACTTGGGTGTGACAACGCAGGTTGTCTTTTAATACATCGAACCTTGAAAAACGTATATTATTGCGAACACGTTTTTTCTAGGGTGGCAGTCTGTTCATAAGGATGAGATGAATAAAGGCGTCACAGGCTTTAGACGAATCAATAAAAAAACATCTGCACCATACTGTTTGTTTTCTAAAGCATCTATGATGTAATTTTACAGACTATTTAAACTGCGTGTGAAGAAATTGATCATGTGTGCCAGTTTGGCATCAATCTTCGATGGGAAATATCTATATTTTCCCAGAGACTGGCAGCAGTGCAGTGAACAGGCCAGACGCTGCAAAGAGTTGCTGAAGAACCGGATCGGTAAGTCAGTTAAGAAGTAAATTACAGCAGGACTTTTGTTATTAACAACTGGACTGACTGCTTTACTATGCACAACAAACTCAAGATATTTGGAAAACATGGTCTAAGTAGCAGCAATTTGCATAAATCTATGCACAAAAGCATCCTTTACATTTAATCTTCAAACCATAATGCAAAGTTAAGTCAACATTATGGAGTAAAAAGGATAATAAAATCCTTCAAATAATTCGGATTAAAGCGTATTCAAACAATTTTGTTTATTACAACACTGCATTCATTAATTGGGTCCCAAGTCAACCAGCATTTAGGGTGTTTACAACCTCTGGTTTCAGTGGATAGCTCGAGTCGAGCTTGTGTGGCTTGCCAATCTCGGACTCAACTATCAATACAACGACATACTGTGAATAAGAGGTTTCATTCGGAATTCAGAGTAACTACATAGTAACTAAGTAGCTAGTAATATTTACAATGAAAGTATTCCGCCGTGCCAGACGACTTACGGAAACAGTCGTTAGCTTAGAAACGAGGTGAAATTTGACACCAAGACCACCCCCTTCGCTTTGAGAACAATGCATTCTCCCTTCCTCTACCTATTTGAAACACTATTACCATCCCTACTCGATTAAACATTACCTACAAAATGGTAATGCATAAGAAATATTGTATAGTTAAAAATAATGGGAAACCTGTGCTATGTTTATTATTTATAGTCAAAGGCGACTGCGGATGTTGAACACACGGCCATGCCATGCTACTAGCTCGAGAGCTTGGCCAGTTTCAGTACACGACACACAAGCATGGCCGCGCTGCCCACGAGCTAGCTGGTTAGCAATGGCAGGAACAACCACGCGCTACAACACCTATGTTAACGACGTGTAAGAACCAAAGCCAGTAAACTTCCACACGTTGTTTGTTTCAGTAACAAAATCACAATTATAGGATTTTAGTATCCGTTTGCGAGGGGCAAACGCCGTAGAAAACATCTGGAACAGTAGTTAGTGCGTGCTAACTACAGCAGCCCGGAGCGGCGGGTAGTGTGGTTGTAACCACGTGGTTTGTTTTAACTGGATACAAAATGTATCGATTTCAGGTATTTATTTAATATTTTTCGCTACAACTGTAACCACCGACGGTTATTTTTGACACAGCTGGCGGTTACACTGTTTAAGGACCTATATTAAATAACTGTTTTCGTCCCGCCCTTGGGGTATGCGCTCATGTGCATAGCTAACATATCTGGCTAACATGAAATCATAGCTTCCAAACCATGTTGTGCCAATTTGTTGTAGCTCGCTAGCAAGTAGAGGCAGGCAATTAGTATCGTAACAACAACACATTTGCGATCAACAACACACAATACACATCTCATCAAAAGCATAATCATGGGGATCTTTCAATACACACCTACAAAGCCCTCCGATTACATCCTTTTCCGATTTCTTGAATTGCTGTAAAGCTTTCTCCGTAGGCATCATGAAGTATTCCATGCTTTAGCTAGCTAACGTTGGCTATCTCCAGCTGTAACCCCTTGAGTCCGTTCTGGTTTTGTAAGCTATTTTTGCGTTCCTTGTCGTAAAAATACACTCCTATTTACAGTGTTCGATTGCACATAACTACGTATTCCGTAGTATTATTGATTCTTCGAGGTTGTTGCTCAGAAGGCCAACTGTGTTTAGCTCCAGCTGATGCGGGATTCCCTGCGTGTGTGCAGTGTGTGTGTGTGTGTGTGTGTGTGGTGCCTCCGCCTACTACTACTGTGTGTGTGTGTGTGTGTGTGTGTGTGTGTGTTTGCAGCTGATCTGTGTCTCGAGGCGGGAAACAGCTGGTCGGAATCAAGGAGCGCTCATGAGCTTCGTTTTTTTCGTTTTTTTCTCTTCGCACAGCAGACCAGACTACGCACAAAGAGCTACTTTGAGACAGAAACATTAGGGCCTATTGAAGAAAGAATGGGGCAACTGGTGCTTATATGAGGAAAAGCCAAATATGTAAACGGAAAATATACATTTACGAGGCCAGCGCAACAACCCAAAGCAAAATGACTACAGATACTTAATTCTCTATACATTCTAATAAACAACATCTATTATATTGTAATAGTAGTATATATTGTCTTCAGAGAGAAACATATTACAGAAGATGTCTTTTCTGTTAGTTCCAAACCGGGCAATATTTTATCTATTCTGTTTGAACCTAATAGTCATGTTAAAATGTTTTTTAGCCCAGGTAAACTGTCCAAAGGAATTGAAGCATATTTCACAGACCTTTAAAAATTCTGCTTTAAATGGATTGGCTATTAGCTCGAAAGGGCATATGCCTTGACTACCATGGATATGTATAGCTCTTTAGACGACAATGGGCCAATGGAATATTAAATATTATTTAATAGCTGGAGAAAAAAGTATTTGCATGCACCCTTTGACCAGCAGATGGTATACTGAACCATCCTACGTAGCGTTTGGTCTTATTCTGAGTATTACGCGCCAGGAACATATTGGGAAAAACAACTATTTGTAAAATAGAGGAGGCAAACGTGTGTGAATCTGGGCACATTTATGCTCGCGCGTGTGTATGTTTGCGTGCGTGTGTGTGTGTGTGTGCGTGTGTGCGTGCGAGAGAGAGAGAGAGAGAGAGAGAGAGAGAGAGAGGGAGGGAGAGAGAGCGGGGGCGGGGGGTAGATTTGAAGGAAAAATTGGAAAGTAGCGGAGGACAACCTTCGCAAATGAGAGGCGGGACCCTGAGCGGAGAAGTGAAGAAGGCATGGTCTGGAAGGGTTAGCTGCTATGGGGCTGGTACTTCACCGATCAGCGGAATGATGGTGGTTTGACGGCGTGGGGGGAACAGGGGCGGACTGGGTGTGTACACGCAAGGAGAGGGCCGCGGGGAAGCTGTAACCACACAGTCACGTCTCCTGCTGTGGGGTGTAGCCTAGTCGAGAAAATAAAGAAAAGGATTGAGAGAGAAAGAGAGAGAGAGAGAGAGAGAGAGACGCAAGGATCAGCTGGGGCAAGCAGACGATTGGAGTAGAAATCGTGAGAGACAACCGCTGGAAGCGAACAGTGGAAGGGGGAAGGAGAACAAAAACAGACAGGATCCAATCTGGCACAGACCGCCACCATCTCCTCTCCCGTCTCTCCATCTAGCTGGCTAGTTGCGCACCCACACAGACAGATGACGCCCCCGCCCACTTCTCAAGACAACTAGGGGAATGACTGACCGCCTACGGAGAACACAGTTGACTAGCGTCGTAACTAAGCGATGCACCTTCCACCCAAGAGCGCAAGCTTGAAGCTATCATTTTTCGTAACGTATAGGCTAGTATTTTGACGAATGTCACTACTGACATAATTTAATAACATAGTTGCGTGTCTCTTTAACGTTGAGTTTTCTTTTCTGCTGGACGAGTTCTTTTCTGCGCGACGTTGGATTTTCGAACTCCTTTTAGGGGTGAATTTGTATGTCTTTATCTTTATTCTTAGTACAATATGTTATAAACAGTTTATAATATCGACAATGGTTCGAAAAAACCCTACCAAACTTCACACTTGAATCAGACAATCTTCTCTGGGCCTAAATATCTCTCTTCTGAAACGACTGAGTGCACATCGAGACAATAGGCTACTGAGAAGTGACAGAACAGGAGACATCAGACGAGGTGCGCGGACAAGGATACTACGGTCACATTCAGTGGATAGATAGTCTACAGGCATTTCTAAAAGGTAAACACGCACACGCACACGCACACGCACACACACACACACACACACACACACACACACACACACACACACACACAGCCTAGGTTACTTACTTCAAATGCTACGTTGTTGTGATAAGTGCAACAGTTATTAGTCTGCGTAGCCTGTAAAGAATTTAGCTCAATTGTTTTTGCCTGACCCAGGACTCGTGACAGAGGACACCCGCAGAAGATGCTTAGTGGCGGTTTTATAGGGTATAGACTGGATGTCACGGTCCGTTATTCGTCTGTATGTGACATATTTGCCCATGAAATTATTTTGCCTTGTCTTGAACATGCCATCTATAAACGATGTTCTATTGTATCAAATATTAGTTCTTTAACATCTTATCACGGGCTACCGCGTCAAGAGAACAATAACATGTACATGTTAAAATGCGCGACAATGTGTGCCCAAGTGTCATCGTAGACAGACAGACAGTATGCTGTACGGTATTCTGCCAACCGAGGTAGTGCGCACTCGCAGTCTTCTGTCAATAGTGCAATCACAGGTGAGAGGCCGTGCGCCACCTTCCCTGCTGTGGCTGACACTGCGTGACTCATTATTAGTATAATGGATATTTCCCCTTCACATAGACCGATTTATACTCACGCTCTCTGAAACAATGTGAGCATTCGAATGGCTCTCATTTGAGCAGCAAACTAGTAGCCCAGTGAGTAGGCATTGGCCTAGGTGGACAACATTAGAGATTAGGGTACATAGCTGCGAGTTTGGTGAGTGATTGAGTTTATAGCCTAAATCCAGTTAAAGTGGACATAGTGTTGGTTTTATAACACACACAGAATGAGATTAACTGAAAGGTCATAGTAAAACACAGGGAACGTGTTTGGTTTGACAACCAGGCCTTGTCAGCACACAGATAAGTGTGACTGTGTGTGTGTGTGTGTGTGTGTGTGTGTGTGTGTGTTTGAGAATGTGTTGTTTGCTATGCTCACGCAGTCCATGTCGATGTTGGCTATTAGTTTGACTACACACACAGACACACGTTTCACATAAGGATTCAGAGAGGACCTACAATATGTAGATCCACCCACCATCTCCACAACAGGAAGAGAGAAACAGCTTTGTTCCAAGCCCAGTCTCCTAGCCAAAGCAGCCCTTAAGAAGCACATGATGCAACGGGCTGTAACAGACCTAGACAGACATGCATACACACACACACACACACACACACACACACACACACACACACAATATCATAATATAATCCTTCAAGCATCACAGCCAGGACAGCTTTGGAGCTCACCAGACTTACAGACAATAGATGTCACCACTCTGACAGACCCTCAACCTCATCACATTGAGACCCTCAGGGAAAGTCTGAGAGGTTCTGTCAGTGAGGGAAGGTTGAGAGCCTGTTCTGTCTGTGTGGTGAGGTTGAGGACCTGTCAGGGTCTGTCAGTGTTAGGAGGTTGACAGACCAACAACCACACCAGGCTGACATACCTCAAACTTCATCACTTTGACAGACTCTCAACCTCACCACTCTGACAGGCCCCCCAACCTCACCACTCTGACAGGCCCCCCAACCCCCCCACACTGACAGACCCTCCATCTTACTGCTCTTACAGGTCTTCAACCTCACCAGTCTGGCAGACCCTCAACCTCACCACACCGACAGACTTCCAACCTCACCAGTCTGACAGACCCTCAACCTCACCACTCTGACAAGTCCTCAATGTCACCACTCTGACAGGCCCTCCAACCTCCCCACACTGACAGATCCTCAACCACACTGCTCTTACAGGTCTTCAACCTCACCAGTCTGACAGACCCTCAACCTCACCACTCTGAGAAGTCCTCAATGTCACCAGTCTGAGCGACCCTCAACATCAGTACTCTGACAAGCATTCAACCTCACCAGTCTGACAGACCCCCAACCTCCTCACACTGACACATCCCAAACTTCCCCAACCTCACAGACAGAATCTCAGCCTCACCACACTGACAGACCCCCAACCTCACCAGGCTGGCAGACCCTGAACCCCAGCACTCTGACAGGCGCTCAGCCTCACCAGTCTGACAGACCTGTACCTTTCCCATAACAGAGCATTATGGGTCCTGGTTGTCAGTAGTTGTCATGGAAAAGCCATTATCAATATGAGGGCAAAAGAAGGCAAAGTGTTTGTGTAGGTGTCTAGAAAAAGTGTGTGAAGCGTGGAAAGCCTATGTGTACGATTGCTAATGGGTTTTAAACAACAATGCATGCGAGTGCCATTTTTGTACGCATATAGGAGCTCTAGCAAAGTAATACAGGCAATGGTGTGTGTGTGTGTGTGTGTGTATCTTTGTGTGTGTGTGTACATTTTGTGTGCTATGCTGGCTGTGCAATGCTATGTTGTCTTTGACTCCCCGTTTGTACATGAGAGTTCAATGGGTTCAACTAGCTAGTTATAAAAACCTTCCCCATTACTGGAGTCCACACACACACAAGCTAGAGTGAGGAAAGCTGGCCGTCCTCTGGCTCTAATGTGTGTGTGTGTGTTCTACTCTGGCTCAGACTAAGACCAGGCATTTTTCTCCCGTTAGACTCTAACCACTAACGACTGCCTCTCTCTGCTCCCCCCAGGAATGTCTCCTTTACCTCCTCTTGCTCTCTGTAGGGCTGGGCTGGGGAATCACACACAGACACACACACACACACACACACACGCACACTTGTTGTACTGTACTTTTGAGGACTTTTTTTGGGACCATTAAAAATCCCATTTGTTCTAACCCTTGAACTTAACCCCGAAGATCTACACCTAATTTCTAATCCTAGCCTCTAGTGTCTAACTTTAACCGTAATTCTAACCCTAAACCTCATTTGTTAGAACCATAACAATAAATCCAGACCTAAAAGGCAATATATTTACCATGGTTTGCTATACTAGGACATCTGGTCCTCACAAGTAAAGGCACACACACATTCCAGTATTACTAACCTAGTGGGAATGCAAAAGCAAAAATTCCATGTTCCCTAAACTTAACCATTACCCATTTCTAACCTTAACCTCAAAAACCTAACGGTTATACTTAAACCTAAACAAGCCCTAATACCTAACCCTAATTGGAAGTTTCACCCTAAAGTTAACCAAGAAGTAAAACCCTAAACATAACCCCAAAGACAGAAAATCTAGTTTATTCTGGGGTTACTTGCTACCCGTCCCTAGTAGCTAAGTAGCCCCCCCCCACACACACACGTTCCCCCAATACATGCTAAGTACATGCCATCACCTGTGTTGGTCTATATACATTCCAAAAAGGTTCCACGGCTTCCCCCACACATGCCTCCCTGCCTCTATCACCCCCCCACCCTCCCTCCCTAAAAAAGAAAATAAAAAACGGCTTTTCCTTTATTCTCCACAGAGCTGTTCGTCTGTGTATTCATTTCCAAAACAAACACAGACGGAATTCCGCAACCCCACCCCAACACGCCTCCCGCTGCACTCCATCCTCCTTATCCACCTCTCCTTCTGACCTCCCTTCTCTCTCCCCCTGCCCTATTTACTCCATGCTACTCCTCACTCACCTCTCCTTCTAACCTCTATTTTCACTCCCAGCCCTATTTACTCCATCCTCCTCCTCGCCCACCACTCATTCTCACCATCCTTTTCTCTCACCATGCCCTCATTGTCCCTCTCAAGCATTCCATCCTCTATCCTCTGCCCATTCTCCCAATTCCTTCCTTTTTCTCTCCCTTTTCTCCTCCTCTTTTTTCTATCTCTATCCCCTTTCCTGTCCTTCCACTCATTGTACCCTCTCCCCTATATTTCCATCTGTCTTTTTCCAGTCTTTCGGTCTCTATTTAAGAAGTGATATTTGCAGGACCTAAGTGGAGACCCTAAAATCAAGGGAGGATAAAAGAGAGAAAGAGGAAGGTAGTGGAAAGAGAGACATGGAGGGAAGGAGACAGTGAGAGAAAAGCAAAGAGCCGAGTATGACAGGATCGGTGAGAGTGAAAATACATCTGGTAAGAGAAAATATGATTATAAAGAGAGAGCCGATGCCCCTGATGTCACAGTGTTACCATCTCTAGAGGCCAAGAGCCCAACACCCTCTGGTTTCCTGTCTGTCTGTTATCTATATAAACAAAAACATTTATTCACAGGGTTTATTTGCATGGAAAACATTTATTTACATTTCCAAACCAAATGGAAAATAAAATAAATACAAAAATAAAATAAAAATAATAAATAACAACAATCAAAAAGAAAAAACTAAAGTTTTTCACAGAAATTATATACACCACAAGGATGAACCACCAGTATCAGTCAGACTGTTAGATATGTACAGTGTCGTAGCCATATGAAATGATTTATGTGGGAATGTATGGGGTTATTGGTCATGCTTGAAATGTTGTTTGTGCTCCATTGGATTCTCAATCCTCATGTCATCATGTAATGACGCTCCTGTCATAGCAAATTGTTGCATTGCTCTTAACAGATTTGGGAGTTCATCAATGTTTGATTGTTTTCAAGTCTAAGTGGGCCTACGTGACCTGTGGGAAATATTTGTGTGTAACGTTTCCATATCATTTTGTGGTCATGTACACATAAGTACACCTGGCTTTTGAAAAAAGACAGGCTATGATCGTCTCTCCTGATTCCAAGGCTGTTCTCGCTGAGTCTGTACATGGCCAAATGTTTTTTGTGTGTCAATCACGACAGTCAGGTCTCCTATTTTGGGAAAGCTAGCATTTGCATTTACCCTTTTTGAAGTGGTTATTTCCACTGTCACATAGTTATCTTATAGTTGTGTCTGACCTTGTTGCTGTCCTGTGGCTCTGTGGGGTCTCTTGGAGTCTGTGAACAGATTCAAATAGTTTACAGGGGCCCCCTCCTCTCCAGGTTAATCTCCCTGTAGATGAGGCCCTTTATAATTTACATGTTGAGAATCGCCTGCCTTTTCAAAGCCATTTTACAGTCTTTCAGCTTTGCATGGGTCATTTGGGGATGGGTTTGTGTTGTGATCTAAGAATATCTTTACAATCCTCAGCATGCCTGCATTATGTTCGTTCTTTGTTAGTGGGTGGACCTTAAAACAATGCTGATCAATAAGTACTTCATGTAAGCCAGATGCTGATTTGAATGTCTCCTGCTCCATTGTCTTTGAAAGGCCCTTCTCCCCATGTGTCTCGGATGGTCCCCAGCCGTGTTGAAGTTCTCTGGGGTGTTGATGTTTAGGCTGAGGTAGCTGTAATTCTTTGTTTGCTCTAGGGTAATGGTGTCTAGGTTGTATTCACGTTTGCGGTCGTGGCATCTGGGTCTTTTTTCAGGGGGACGGTAATGTTTGGTCTTGCTGCGATTCCCAGTCAGTGCCCACGTGTGCCAGTCTTTGCATGGGCTCTGCTGTCGACAAAAGCAATGCATGATCTGCAAACAGGCGGAGTCTGGTTTGCGAGTCCGGTGGAGAAAAAGTTGTCATACAAAGCCATGTATCCTATAAAGTCTAAAGGGCCCTGGTGGGAGAGACGGAGGAACCCCCATAACATCACACTTCCACCACCATACTTCACAACACACTTATCCTTAGTCATTTGTTTGGCATGAACGTCTCCTTTTTTACGCAAAAGACCTTAAAAACAGCGGCGTCCAGAGGTTTTTGGACTGTGGCACCTAGCCTTGGTTTGACACTTTGGATTTTAAATGCTACACGGGCGAATGTGGTGAAGTATAGACTGTCCACTTTAATTTGAAGGTATTTTCATCCATATGGGACAAACAATTTAGAAATAACATCTAATTTTGTACATAGTTCCCCCATCTAATGGGGAAAAAAGTATTTTGACAGTTGGCTTCCCAGACAGTTGTTTTTGCATCGTTAGTGTAAGCATGGGAGAGTCAACGTTAAGTCCTGATTCATGGCTTTGCCTTTGCATTTGGATGCTTGTGTGTGACAATGCGGGGACCAAAGTGTCAATGCCAGTCAAGTGGGCAATCGTGATGCAGACGAAGAAGAGGGAAGAGGTGGACAAAATAGCTGTCTCACCAAGGGTGGAGGTACGTTTTGGGCATGGTATGGCTGCCACTGGAACTGGCTCACTTGTCTTCATTGATGATGTAACTGCCAATGGGAGCGGTGGGATACATTCTCAAAACTCACTGGAGGGGGTTTCACTTTGCACCAAGCACACTGCTAAAGCTACCAGATCATCAGGGCCAAAAAGTTAAGTGTTTTTGACAGGCCAATACAATAACCTGACCTGAATGAAGCATGCGTCTCCCTTGTTAAAGCTAAAGACAAGACACTAGGCCAAAATGCCCTTAATTGAACATTTTTTTGTTATGCAGCAAAACCAGTACCAGGTATCGGGCCGATACTGGGCTTGTGTACTTGTACTCGTAGAAATATGCCAAAACCACAGAGAAACATTAAGTGACATTCGATGGTTGTGTCGCCTCTGTACGTATAAGTATAGAATATAGAACTCAGATTGGTAGAGCGGGACGACGGGGATGTCAGCAATGACACAGGTAGAGTGGAGTGCAAGCTCTGCTCTGCTAAATTGTCAAGCAGAGTAAAGGAAAACAACTTATTTAACACATGCAATTTGATCAAATATCTTTAGACACGACACAGCGCAGAGTTCAGGGAGCAGAGCAGAACCACAATGACAGCTAACTTAGCAGCAAACACTGGAGAAGCGAAATAAAATGTCCAGAGACAGAAAAAAAGGCTCTTGCTGAGGTCACTGCACTTGATGACCAGTCATTGTCGGTTGTTGATAATGTGGGACTTTAATGATAATAGTTGTTTTTTGGGGAGAAAAATATTCCCAATTGCATTCTAATGTTATATATAAGCAAAAATCTCAAATCGCATACTACCTACTAGTATGTACTTCATGGATGGTGAAGTATGTACTGTGTAGTGTAGAGTAAGCTTGTATGCCAGTATTAGGACCGATTGGGACACACAAGTTGTCATAAAATTACATAATTAACATCACTCCAAATTTGAATATTTCGGTAGACACCATTAAGCATTGTGTTGAACTGACTAACGATTCCTTTTAACTTTACTTCCATCTATGAACTGTATGATTTTTGCAACTGGCCGTTGTAAAAGTTTATTAGCCAGTAATAGGTTTACTAGTATCTACTGACTTCCTACTTGGAATAGTCATAAGAATTTAGCAATTGCTAGACTGAAGACAAACTTTACACTGACAAAGCCATTTCATTTCATGAAAAACATTAGTTTTCTTTCATTCGTGAATGACATTGCTACAGTAGCTATCAATATAGGTGATGATCGACGACTTTTCTGTCAAGTGAGACGATGAGAGAATTATCGAAACACCAGAACCCGGTCCACAACATGTTTGTAGGGAACCAAACCTTAGATTTTTTTAACGAAAAAATTCTACCTAGTGCAGCTTTGAGTACTTGGTATCGGTACTCGGTATCAGCGAGTACTCGAATATAAGTACTCGTACTCGGTCTGAATACACATGGAATCGGTGCATCCCTACTTAGTTTAAGATACAAGCCACTCTGGTTAAATGACTCAAATGCACATGTTGGTCATTGTTAAGTAAGCATGGAACGAACATCCTTCTATTTCATTTGATCTCTCCTCACCTTCCTCACTACACTGCCGAAGTTACCCCAGGGGTGTGGAGAGGAATGAACGGTGGGAGAGAGGCAGGAAGAGAGAGCGTGTGGGATAGGGACGTGAGGGGTGTGGGTGAGAGAAAAGGGGGTGAGTGAGAGCTGAGTCTACTGTTACAGCTGGGTCTGGTTATTATTTACTGGCTTCACTTGACTTACACCCCCCCCCCCCAAACACACACACACACACACACACACACACACACACACTAGTGCAGCAATGGAAACAAATTGGGTGAATATGCAGCTCTGCACAAAGGAATGTGAAGCGCATGTGTTTGCGTGTTTGAGGTCTGGATGACAGAGAGAAGGGAGGGGGAGAGAGAACAAGAGAGAGAGAGAAAGAGAGCGAGGGAGGAAGCTTCTCAGATAGTCTGCTGTTGGTCTGGGTTAAAGAAAGAGCATTTTTACACTTAACGCGAAAACTGTTTAATTTAGATGAACGAGACTTGTTACCAAATTAGGATCAGAGGTGCATTGTTCATAGTGTCAACGGGTGACAACGTCGAACATCACCCACCAAGGCAGCAAGGGACACGTTCCTGAACGATACTTCACCAGACACTGAGGTCCAAAGACGACGTCTCACTCGTAGTGCATCATTGATGTGGAATGAGGAGTCACATAGGAAGCCTGGTTCTGTCCAAAGTCCTTCCAGCTCTGTACACAGAATCAGAAAAGACAATGTTTTGTTGTTAAAAATCCATCTCACACTGGCACCAAAACAACTCTACTACCACCAGCAACGATGGAGTACGTTGTCTTAGGGCTTGTTTATATCATGCTACATTTTCTGCAACGTGCTGAGGACTTGAGATGCTGGATAATTTTGTCGTAAACTTGCACATATGTTGATAGCTAGGGACACCATCATCCGATGTAGTGTGTGCCACATTTTGGACAGAGTCCCACCTGGAGACCTGGAAAAGTGTGAAGACAATTATTTTGGAAATGTATCAACTTTCTGTGTCTGTATATTGCTCGATTTTCCCGCAACTCCTGTGTAGACCAGGGGTCACGGGTCAGGACAAAGGGCTGCGTGTATATACGTTGGGACTTAAGGTGCAGCGAGTTTCTTATTGCTAGTGTGAATAGAACATTGTATTTACATGCTATGTTGATGCTATTTCAATTAAACTGTCTTTTAACAACAATTGTTGTAGTCTAAATAGACTTCTAGATCAAGAGAGAAAAAGGGAGATAGAAAGAAACGGAGAGAGAGCGAGGGAGAGGGGGTGGTGGAGGATGAAGTAAACACAAGAGGCCTCTGGTTCAGCCTGCTGTGGGTCTGGCTCTGTCTAGGGAAATGAATTCCTGACAATACGGGTTCATCTCCCTCCTCTCTAACTCACTCCTCCCTCCTCTAACTCACTCCTCCCTCTCCCCTCTCCCTCCTCCCTCTCCCCTCTCCCTCCTTCTCCCTCTACTTTCCTCTTCCTCACTCCTGCTTTTGGACTTACTGTCTCCATCCAACTCTTAACTCCTGCAGTGTTAGGTCTGGGTGGCACTGACATTTCTGTGCAGCAGAGCTCTGTACTATCTGATTAACTTGCTCTCTCTCCTTCTCTTCCCTTTTCTCCTATATCCTCACTCTCTCTTTCCTTGAATCTCTCTATTTCCGTATTTCCTCTCGTTCTCATGTCTCTCTCCT
>JACXGJ010007781.1:0-29237 GCA_016801105.1 Esox niger
GGGGGGTGATCATAACAGATGCTAATATCCATGTTAAATGTGTCCTGTTCAACATACATCATCTATGAGGTTCTGTCTGAGAGGATACCCATGTGTGTAAAGATATGTGCATTATTTGCTCTTAATTTACCCCCCTCCCCAAAAAAACACAGAAGGATACACACAGCCGCCCCGTCTGTCCAATGGCCTATGGGAGTGTACCACAAATAGAGCATTAAATTTGCTCCACATTGAATCATAAGAGGCTGAGAGAGGCAGGCATGAGTGGGGCTGAACACTACTCATGTCACAGGGAATCTGCTTTATATTTAAACAACGCTGTTGGCTCACCTTCAAAACCAAGAGTACATGGTGGCAGCCCCATAGGCACAGACTTGAACTTTGTATCCTCAAGTAATTCCTAAGGAACACCACATAACCAATCGTTTTAGACATTATCGCCTCTTCGGCCAGTTCTAGCGCTGCAGATCTGACGTGATATCGTGGAAGTGGAAATCGGTCCCAGTCCCAATCTGTCTGTAATCAGTGCTCAGGAAGCAAAGGGCATATTTAGGAAAGCAATACGTTTGAGAGAATTGGGACGTGGCCAAAGTATTTAGATCAAAACACGTCCAACCCCCTATACTTGTAACGCACTCGAGATGGCAAGAGTATTCAAAACACCTCAAGTTCATGCAAAAGGTTTAGTGTGGGTCAAAGAAGGCCTTCGTGACCAGCAGCATTCACATGGTCAGGATGTATATCTTACCGGTTAAGATGAAGGGAAAGTTCCAGAGGAGGAGATGGAGGTTCAGTTTGGGACCAGACAAAGACGGAACACAACGGGCACACTGAGCTAAGGGCTGGCAGGCCCCCTTGTATATGTAAACTAGCCCTCATAGCCTGCAGCAAGGTGACCAGCCCAGCCTAGACTAGCCCTTGGTGGGAGTAGAACCCTCCCCATACCCAGTACTCCATCAGAAACAGGCAGGGCTGATGCGGGCAGAAGGGCGTGAAGGAGAGGGGGAACGAGGCAGAGGGATCCAAAGGTACAGCCGATCCCAGTGGTGATGGGGAGGCTGGGTGGGTGGGTGGAGGTTTGGATTATCTAACCAATCCCCCGTAGCTGATGACGACTGCATTATATCAATACTCAATGTGTTCTAACAAACTGAACGGAACCAGGCAGCTGGGATGGTGTATAAAAAAAAAGAGAAAACAACTGATTGATTTCTGACAGGCCACCAGCTTGTTTCACGCATGGCATACTCCGCGAAGCCATCCGACACTGAAAAAGATTTCAGACGTCCTCCCGTCACGGCCAGTTCTTGCGTGTTATGCCGTCTTTTCATCCCAGAGTGCGTTGCTCTACAGCCGTGGGCTGTGCATCGCCCTACCTATCGTCTCAGCAGAGCACAAGCTCCAGCGGGCAGCTTCCTCTCACTCTAGAAGCTGCCTCCCTGTCCACTTTGAGGCCCCACGGTCCCATAATCCACAACAACAACCACAGACCCTAATGGAAAATATCGCCTGACCCTCTCTGCTGACGTGGTCAATGCAGACAGTAATGGGCCCACGTTGCCTCGCGGCTAAAGCCAATAACGAATGAGGTTGGATGCTTGATACTGAACTTTAACCGTGTCTGTTTGGCCATCTCCTCTCGGTTTTAGCGTCTAATAGAAAGCAACATTCCCGGATTCCATTCAGATCCTCAGTAGTTTTGACAATGTTTCAATGATTAAGTATATTTAGTGTATTCTGTCCCTTTGCGTTTCCAGCTAAAAAAGCCCCTTTGAGACCAAGTACAATTCTGTGTGTGTTAACATACTTAGCAAATAAAGACAGTGTTTAATGAGACATTAATACAAAACACTATACGTAAATGCTAACTCTAAGGACACTAATCAAACGTCAACACTTTATAGAAAATCCATTACAGGCCAGAGGCAGTGTTTGGAGGATTAGGGCCACGGTGACCTGATATCAGACGTGTGTTATACAGGTCAGTCACACAGTGAGTTGGGGTGGTATCCGATGAGAAAGATGAAGTGGCCTCATATGTAAAACCACCATCACGGCTACAGGACAGTATTAGAAGCAGCCAGGGCACTGCAGAGAAGCACCAAGGCTAGTCCACACAGGGCACAGAGGAGAGGGGGACATGGTCTCCCTTTGCGTTACGATGGATAAAGTTATATGTACCATGCTTTAGGGTCTTTCTGTCACTCTCTACTCTATCTGTCTCTCTGTATTTTTCTCTTTCCCTCTCTCTGTCTCTCTCTGCCTCTGTCTCTCTCAGTGCCTCTATGTCATTCTCTCTCTGTGCCTCTGACTTTCTCTCTGTCTCTCTTCTTTGGGTATCTGACGGTTTCATCCCTTTGGCCTGTGGTACGAGAATCACTGGCTGTGTGCCTTTTCCTGGTAGTTCGTGAGTGTCTGCATATGATTGTCAGTTTCACGCGTTGTTTGCAGAAGCAGGGGGTTAAAGAAAAGGTTTGCTCACACTGCCAATACATTAGTATGATACAGATGGAATCTGACTAGGCCAGTGGCTTGCGTTAGCAACTTAGCCTGTAAATTGAGGCAGTGTGTTTTTATCCCTACGATGCCAGAACCTTTAAAAAAAATATCATAGCAGCTTAGCTGCGTGTGTTTGTTTGTGTGATTATGGGGGTACTACATGTAAAATAGTTAAATAATAATTTTTTGCCACATGTGAAATATAATTATGTTTATTATTCCTTTTTACTTTTGGGTATTTGTCTCTCAACCATTGTTTTTGCAATATCCATCTTTACATACATACAATGTTTCTATAAGACTGTATATAAACTCGTTTTCATCCTTTCATTTGAACATTTTATGCAAGTATTTATTTTTATGCACTTTATGTCGGAAGTACATACATTAAGGTTGATCACCACCCATCACGCCCTTAGTATTATTTGAAAACTATTTCAAAGTATTTTCCAAGGCTTTCAAACCAGAACAAAGTATTGTCTTGATATTTGGCTGAAAGGATTTGTGTGGCACAATCAACAGCCCAAAATTCTGAGAAACAGGCTAGTTGCACAAATGTGCCAGAAAATTGCACATGATCACCCACTAGAGCTTTCAGACAACTTCTGGACACTTGTATGTATGCGCACGTACACGCCCAGTCATTTCAGCGGGCTCACATGTAGGTTGCTGAGTCTTCTTCGTGGATTGCCTGTGAGCTAAAGCTGCCAGTGTGGCGGTGCCAGATGCTGTGACAAAGGACACCAGTTCCCCTGGGTGTCAGAGGGACTGTGGCCTTAGCCGCGCGTGCGCACGCGCGTGTGTGTGTGTGTGTGTGTGTGTGTGTGCTCGCGTGCACACTTACATGTGCATGTCGGCCTGTGTGCGTGTGTTTGCGACGAAAGTGAAAGCATGCAGATAGGGGAGAGAGGCAAAGAAAGCCACCAGAGCCTCAGAGATTGCCCTTTTCAACCTTGGCACTACACATTAAGCTCTGCAACAGCTTGGGTGTAGGCCTATGGACCGTACATCTTCAACTGAGCATAGCCTTTGCGTTAATGTGCCTTTAATAAATAACTAAACGAGAATGGACAGAAGAGGGGATGTGGGGATTTGGACGACAAGGGTATTAAGGGACTTACCACAGACAAGTTGGACCACAGAGATCAGGACATGGGCAGTGTCTGGAGGAGGGAGGAAAGGAGTGCTAGCTGGCTGACAGACAGGGTCAGATCATCGACTCCAGCAGGACCAGCATCAACCCATTCTTGAAGCAGAAGAAACAGAAGTAAAACAATGCAAACTATTAGCACATCTCTCACAGTCCAGGTCTTCTGGATTCAGCCTGGGTGTTTTGTTAAAGCACTTTGTGACAACTGCTGATGTAAAAAGGGCTTTATAAATAAATGTGATTCATAGATTGGTTTGAACTGGAAATCCAGAATTGAAGTACAAGACTGTCGACAAAATAGTTTCACTATCATTTTCACCTCTGCAAGGCTGATTATACATTACTCTTACAGTAAGTTTGATTATAAAGTATTTGTTCAGTAAGGTTGATTATACAGTACTTGTTCAGTAAGGTTGATTATACAGTACTTGTTTAGTAAGGTTGATTAAACAGCACTCTTTCAGTAAGGCAAATTATACAGTACTCTTTCAGTAATTATACAGTGGTATTTCAGTAGGACTGATTTTGCAGTTTCAGTAGGGTTGAATATACTATACGCTTTCAGTGCGGTTGATTAAAGAGCATTATTTCAGTGAGGATGATTATACAGTACTCTTTCAGCCAGGTGTGGTCAGGCACAAAGCAGCAACTTGCTGTGTACTAGGAGACAGGAAAACTGGCAGACAGATATACAGACAAGTTATCCTGGATGCCAGGGGGAAGTTCTTCAAAGCTGCAAGGCAGCACAGGCACCATATGTGGACCTAACCTCTTAGTGTACGCTATGCTGACTTTCATCATTAGGAAACTCAATGGAAACTCAAATTAGGAGATCTCCCTTGCAGCAAAAAACATTTGAAACGTCTGAATGTGGATGTGTGTGTCTGCTAAGATTTCACTGTATGAATGGGGACAAAAATGTTCTCAAATTGTGGTTAAATCCAGAAACATTTTTGGAAAATGAAATTTGATATTCCCATTTGTATAGCACGGTTTGACCATGCTCTTCTTACCAAATAGGGGTCCAGGAACGCTCGTTGGTTTTCTTCTGCAGGTCATGGGACGCTGTCCAAGCCCACACACCACAATACCATGAAAGAGTCCTGCTGGCCACTTCTAATAAACCTGGAGAAAGCATTACATATTTTAAGATAGGAATTAAATGTTCAATATGACCAGATTTGTACTGAACAATGGCCGAACCAGTCATCGGCCATTATACAGACACATGAATTCACTCTAATCCTTGGTCAGACAGGTTACACAGTGAAATGTCTGTGCATATCATCAAAGGTAATGGCCCGTTACATAATGATATCCTCAGAGTATGAGGATGGTTTAGGACAAGTTGTAGGGTTTTCAATATGCCTGGCTTCTCAGCATGTTTTGGGGATTGTACGATACTGGCTGCCAGTTAAATAGGATAACAGCGCCCTCTGTTGGTTGCTCTATACAAATACAACTCACGGAAGGACTGTATCAAAAACGCTCAGACAGCAAAATTATATTACATCACATCATGCACCTTAGCAAAGACTACATGAGTGAATTAGATCCTTAAATTATTAATGAGCTCTAAAAGGAAATCCAGTGCTGTTCCTGCCCTATTTCAATCCTCTACCTTTAATTATCTGCATCTCTTCATTCTCTCTTTCCTCAAGAGGCAGGATAGAGAAGAACGGCTCAAAATATTGGCTGGAATGGAGTGGTTAAGACACGGAAAACCATGACACTGAGCAATTGTTTGTTAGGGGCCAACGTGCTGTTGCGTTGCCTCTAATAATTATTTCATACATTCATAGACATAAATAAAAAAAAGACATAAATACAACAGGTATCAGACCCTGCTTCTGTGCGTATGTTGTCAAAATATGAGGTTAACAAACCTGGAAGTCCATGCACTTCACACATTACTTTTTAAAACAACGTCTTTGTCATGTGCATCCTTTGTTAATCAACAGGGACAATCCATCTGTTCCAGAAGCTCCTGTGTACCAAACAGGGACAGACAAAGCCTAGACAAAACGGTGTCATGGATCACATGAACAAACATAAGACGCATCGTCTGAATTATACTTCCAAGCCAATGGGATAACAAACGACGCATGTATAAATCACGATCCCTCCGGATTTCTTTGCTTTTTACTAATCTCTATCCCCTCTCTGACAAAGGATAGAAGAATCAAGAAGAGTCGCTGCTTTCTGTGTGAAGCTGCCCTGACGAGAATATTTCCCAGATCCTACCTACGAACAGTGAGAGACCATCTCTCTCTGGCCTCATCATCCCCGACAAAACATCCTGTTGCCGGGGGGGTTGATTTAGAGAATAAAATGCAACCTAATGAAGTAGGGTTATGTGAAGGCAATGTGCACTGCTGTGTTGTCACTAACTTCCCATCGGTGGCTAAGATAAATCATTCCTTCCTTACCACCTTTCTGATGACAGGATCCTAGACATTTACCCATGAGCCATCCTACTATACACAAACAGGTGCAAGCTCATACGTACACATTCACACACCCCTGTGTACACACGCCCACACAAACACTTCAAATCTGCCAAATTTTCTCCAAATTCCATACGGCTGCGTTTTATGTTCCATTTGGGGCCTGGCGTTTTATAAGCCATCATCAGTTTTTCTCCCCACACCTGTTAAAAACAGCTCATGTCAGCGATTCGTTTAGGAGCCATATGGGAGTATATGGACATGCCAAAAGAATCTAAAGCTTGTACACAGCAGTTATGTCTAAGAGCACCTCTATTGATGCATTAAACCAATCAAATTAGATTATAACATCGTTAGGCAATGCTGCATGGTGCCGGTGGAAACACGTGTTCACTTCAGAGAGTTATTTAGAGAATAATATTATTCTTCTGAATTAAAAAAAAGTCACGTTATTGAAATGCATTTCATTCACTTATTAAAAAACATGAATTCGTCCCACTGAGAGGTGGCTCGGGATACGATAAGAGCTATTGCCTGAATGAAAGGTTTTTGATTTTTTTTTGTGCAATGCCAAAGTGGTTCTTTGAAATCTTTTGAGCTCCACAGCAAATTGTCCTCCAGTGCTGAGTGAAAGGACACTCAGAGTTCAAGCACACAACAACAGTAACCCTATCACCAACAAGAGTCCTCTTTAAAAGTTCTGCACAGTCACATGCTGTGAAGATCAGAGATAACTATCAGTAGTAATCAATGGCTCCTTTAAAACTCATCTGTGTGGTGTTGTTCCTTCTCCAGCTTTTCAAGCTATGAAGAGACACTGCATCCATATGTTCTTATTCCAGACAACAGTCACTTGTATATAAATACTGAGAAAATGTATTTATTATTTGTGACTTTCCATCATCTAAAACAAATGCATCTATCAAGATCATAGCATGTAATAATCATTGGTTTATATTTGTTTTGATAGATAACCTGAACACATTAGTTAAGGCTACACTTGTTCACCATGTCTTGAGTTCAGTGGGAGAAATATAAAAGGTGCTATTTCTTTGTATCCAGTCCAACAATGAATTTCTTTTGATCAATATTGACTTTATGGTCTACAGTACGTTAACAGAGCCAGCCTCAACTCCGAACCAGATTCAAAACAGGAAGTGGAACCAGACAGCCAGGAGAGCACATCCTTTCCATCATCAGCGCTGTCCTTGTAAATCCTGTTTACATTCGGGAAGGAGGGCATGGCTGTGATTTAATTTAACAGGTAATTACACTATGTGGTAAATCAATTATCCTTTGTGCAACATAATGACATTTGTTAGCTACTGGTGCTCCGACAACCTACACAGTATTGAAGCCAAGGTCTTTCTAGGATATGAATTAGGGAAATATATTTGTACATAATGTTGGTGCATGTGTGGACTAATTAGGTCAAAGCTTATGACAACAACAGCCTAAAAGATCAACAAAACACGAGTCAGTGACTGGGTAAAAACTGTAACCACAGCACCCAGTGGCATGAATTTCCCTTTTAATGAAGACCATTCCAATGAGGTGGCCTTGCCATGCAGTGGCAGAGAGCAGGATACTTAAGTTTTTGAAAGTGGAACAGAGAGAAGAGAAAATCACCGAGATAAGGCACTTCTTCTGGATTGAGCTTAGTCTGGGAAGATGATGAAACCCATGTGGTCTTGCTGGCTGATTTTAATCCCCTGCTTCTTTCTCTACCTCCCTTCCACCCTCTGAGCAGACTTACCAGACCCGTGGTCTGCATGGGAGAAGAAAGGCCAGGCAATCAGGCATCTTAGAACAGCCGCCAAGGGTGGAAAGGCAGGACAGCTTCACAGAATGACTGGCTGTGCGCAATCCGAAATGCCTTGTTTCCTTGGTTTCCCACACAAATCACAGATCTGACAGCACTTGATAGGAAACTGCACTATTGGGTTAACTTATCCAGGGTTGTAAATTCGTCAGACCTGGGATGGAAAGGAGCAAAAGACAGCCCTTTTCTGTATATGAAAGAGTTGTGCTTACCTTGAACGGGGAGAGGGAGGGGTGGAGAGTCAGAGGGTCCAGGCAGGGAAGGGTTCTGGGTAGGTCCCAATGGGCTAGTCCAGGAGAAGGATCAAGGGAGGAGAAAAGAGGAGAGGAATGACAGGGAACAGGGAGACAGGGAGGTGAGACGTAAAACGCTACTCCTTCCTTTCTCTCTTTCTCTTTCACACACACAGCCAAACACACACTCACACAGCCCCAAAGACAGTCAGGAACTAACACTCCCAGAATGGGAGAGAGTGTGTGTGTTGCCCGTCCAAAGCCACTCAAACACAGAGAGCAAGGAGTAAGACCCATCCCACTCTCTCTTACTGGCTAATAAGAAGCAGCAGTAGAACTGCACGACCTGTGAGAGATGTTGAAGGCAGGGCCAAACTGTGCAATGACTCATTCAGCCAATCAGAGTAATTGCTTCTGGACTCTTAGAACTTCCCTCTCTCTAAAGGACAGATACAGGAAGCAGCACTCAGCCTGTAAGAGTGATTTAAGATGCTGGCCTAGGACACATTAGAGAGATTAGATTCTTATGTACTGAAGACCATAGCGATACCATGATAGGCTATGTTCCCCCACACTGCTAGGAAATATCCAGTTGGTTCTGGGACTGTATTTTAGATTGATTGTCATCTGCAAGTAATCTCCAGAATGTAGAAAATGTGTGGTATATTTAATTATTTCTAATAACAGAACACACAGAGGTGGTGGTTGTAGCAAGAGAAAGGGGAAACCTCAGATTCAGCAGTAATTTTGCCTTCCCATAAAACATTGTTGACAGGCTGCTCTGTAGATGTACCTCCTGCGTACTGGACAGGAGGAGCTAGCTATAAAATATTCATACAAAATGGGAGGGGAAATATAGATACATGGGGGAAATGTAGGCACGGTTTACCAGCTGATACAGAATTAGAGTTAATAAAGTAGGCATAGAGGACGTTGACACGGTTGAACCAATGTATCTCCTTATCTGTCAAATTGCTTATTACCCCGGATCTGAGGACATGGGTGGTTACATGCCTATAGTAGTCTATATTTTATTGGGTGAAAGTGTTATAGAAGAATGATCGTATGCACACACACCGTCCTTTTACATCAGTGTCTCGTTTTCAGTGGTGACAGTCTTTCAGGAAAGCCATAGACAGTCAGGTTGGATGGATACCAAACTTGCAGTAAAGCCCACAATCAAGAACTGTTTTTTTAAGAAATCAAGAGACACTGTTATCAAAAGGAAAGTGAATAAATGCGTATTTCATTATTTGACTGCGTTTAAATCACTGTGTGACAATCAAATCCCCTAGGATATTTTGCTGGTTTCCATTGAGGGCACAGAAGATATCGCATGAAGGGATGAATCAAATGACATTTAGGATCAAGTGCTGTGCCGATCTACTAATCCACTCCGTGTAGCCTGAAACATTTCTTACAATTTAAAACCCACCAAACCGCCATGGTATCACATTGGTCAAGCCGAATTTAGAAAACTATTTATAGGTGTAGTAAACAGTTTACAAATACTGTACCAATCGCATAAAAATAAGTAGACTGTGACATCCCAACAACTTTGATAAAAACAAACCTTAAACGGGGTTGTCTCAACACTAGCGTATCATATCACTCACGGTTGACGTCAATCCCCCCTCATAAAAAATTCAAAGAAGTATTAATATAATAGACGTTTCCACCAATCGAAAAAGAGACATGGCCGAGAGCTAGACAAGCAGCGGTTCCACTTTGTCGACAGTGAATCCCATTGTTAGGGTGAAGACGCAAGCACATGGGCACTGCTGATTATAAACATTCACTGACCTTTCCTTTACTTCACAGTCCTAGCATCCTTTTTCCCTGCCTCCTCCTAGAAATCCATTGGAGGTCAGAAGAGGAAAAAGTTGAGACATTCTGTCAGTTTCGGTGGAACGGACGTTTTTGACAATTTTATGAGGTAGCAATCGGTCTTCTAATAGACCATTGATAAAAAAAAGGTCTGGGCTGTAGACATGGAGCCTAAGTAATTAAGCAGCCAGATACTCTCATCCAGAGTAATGGGTGAACGTGTGTATTTAATTATCTTGCCTGTTTCCAAAAACCAACACTATCAGAGTAATTTAAAAACCAAAATAACATGTCTATTTAGTTCTCATCGGCATTTTTATTTGTTATTGAATGGGTACCCTTTCCCACGTATTGCGTCACATTAACCTCTATGATATTGTGTGCTGTGTTTACCTTTCCTTTCAATTCTGACCACCCTGCTTCACTTGCCTCCCACTGGAGTGTCAGCATGTGGGTGATCTTGGTTTAAAATCGTATGTTAACGTGAGCATCGCTCACTCGCCTTCTCTGTATTTTATGGGCTGATCGGTGCATGTACTTAATATCTGCGAGTGGGATGAGTCTCAGGTCTGTCAAGTGCCCGGGTCTCTACAAGTGTCTTCCTCCCGGTGTTGATTAATATGCACGTGGGCGTGTCTCCGAGTCGGATGTGAGGTTTGATGCTTCCTCTCGCTAGTACTTGAGTGTGTACACGAGTTTACTCGTGGGAGAAATTAGAGGTAGGTTATATAAAGTGTTTTTATCAATAAAACGGTAGTTTTTAAATTTTGCTAAAGTCTTTGTACACTTAAGTTCAGACATGTCTCCATTCAACACGGATGGTAATATTTATTCGCACGATGAAAGCTAGTTAGCTAACGCGGTAGCTAACAAGTAGCATACCTTAGGTTTAGCAAGCTATCTATTGCTTGCTACCAAAAGGTCGGTACAATTTGCTTTGCCATAGGGATGGTAAACTTGGGCTGGTTGGATTAACAAGTAGCTTGTTAAGTTATTAGTTTGTTATTCTAGGGAGTGAGAGGTCTTTTCGCCAGCTCCTTAAATACACCGGAAAATATGGCATGATTCGCTTGCATTAAAGTTCGTTGCAGCACAATTCAAATTTCTTAACTGGTCTCAAATGTATGCAGTATTAGAAATGTATATTTCGTATGAGCCTATGGAATGATTCGCATCCTATTACTAGTAAGGAGACTTTCGTAGTTGCTGTCGAAGAAAATCAAATGATATACGTTTCAAAAATATGTTGTTTGTTTATTTTTGGAATGTGTCAAACCCTTAAAGTTGAATTCTCTCACAGACAGCAGTAAACAAATGTGGGGTTTTAGCTAACGTCACCATTATTATACGCCGAGGTGAAATCTGTTTTATATTCGAGATTTAACATACACATTCGTTCCTCCCTTCTGGCTCCCTTCCATATTTAGGGAACGTGGTAAAACAGAAACAGTGATTGCCGGAATGTCAGTAGGTCTTTATTGATTGATCACTAATGAATAAATCAATGGAAGCACGTTTGATTCTGTAGTTCTTCAATATATTTTTTTCAATAATTGTCATATGATCTTCAAACCTGATGTACAGGTGCTGGTCATATAGTTAGAATATAATCAAAAAGTTGATTTATTTCAGTAATTCCTTTCAAAAAGTGATACTTGTATAATGTATACAGTCATTCCAAACAGACTGATATATTTCAAGTGTTCATTCCTTTTAATTGTGATGATTATAACTGACAACTAATGAAAACCCCCAAATCAGTATCTCAGAAAATTAGAATATTGTGAAAAGGTTCAATATTGAAGACACCTGGTGCCACACTCTAATCAGCTAATTAACTCAAAACACCTGCAAATGCCTTTAAATGGTCTCTCAGTCTAGTTCTGTAGGCTACACAATCATGGCAAAGACTACTGACTTGACAGCTGTCCATAAGACGACCATTGACACCTTGCACAAGGAGGGCAAGCCACAAAAGTTCATTGCTAAAGAGGCCGGCTGTTCACAGAGCTCTGTGTCCCAGCACATTAATAGAGAGGCAAA
This sequence comes from Esox niger, assembly GCA_016801105.1. NCBI lineage: Eukaryota > Metazoa > Chordata > Actinopteri > Esociformes > Esocidae > Esox > Esox niger. The sequence goes on from JACXGJ010007781.1 coordinate 12,022, forward strand.
GGGAAGGAAAAGATGTGGTAAAAATAAGTGTGCAAGCAATAGGGATAACCGCACCCTGGAGAGGATTGTGAAACAAAACCCATTCAAAAATGTGGGGGAGATTCACAAAGAGTGGACTGTAGCTGGAGTCAGTGCTTCAAGAACCACCACGCACAAACGTATGCAAGACATGGGTTTCAGCTGTCGCATTCCTTGTGTAAACCCACTCTTGAACAAGACTCAGCATCAGAAGCGCCTCGTCTGGGCTGAAAACATTTCTAAAAGTCCTATTTTAGTATTGGTCTTAAGTAATATTCAAATTTTCTGAGATACAGATTTAGGGGTTTTCATTAGTTGTCAGTTATAATCATGAAAATTAAAAGGAATTAACACTTGAAATATCAGTCTGTGTGGAATGACTGTATACATTATGCAAGTTTCACTTTTTGAATGGAATTACTAAAATACATCAACATTTTGATAATATTCTAATTATATGATCAGCACCTGTATATTATTTAAAAATAGTAGCTGGCCTTCTTGTTCAAGCTTGCCTTCACACATGTATATACCTGGTTTACTCTTTTACCGCGGTCCCTAAATGTGGAAGGGAGCCTGAGCAATGTCAATGTTGAATCTCGAATATAAAACTGATTTCACCTGGGGTTGAATCTCAAGTTAAAAATGAAAATGCAATAGACAACGTTACGGTTTGCAATCAAATTTACAGTTTTAGCTTGCCCATTCTGTTATTTTAATATATTTAGGGAGTTTATATTATATATTTTTTTGATTTAAAATATCTTGTATGGAAACAGTTTTAGAGAAGTTACTGGATGGTAACTACTGAACTTTACAGTATACACTTGAGACAAGACTAATCTGTAATGTTTAACAAAAAGAGAAAGGAAATATGTAATTGAACAAAATGGTAAGGCGATAACTGGGACAGTGTTCGATTATGGGTTCGTATATTTTAGCTAGTTTGTTAACTAAATGTCTGAAGCTATTTATTTGCACAGACATTTCAGAAAACCTAAATAATGTCAATGACATAATGACGATGAAATTATATTGTTGTCACTTATACCATAGCCACAAAATATTACGACTTAATCAATTTATTTCTCTGGAATCTAAGATATATTTCAAAACGGCTGTTATGCCGATGAGATACGGTTCTACAGTACTGTAACCCTTACATTAATTAATAGAAAGATCAGCATTTACCGTATTTTCTGCACTATAGGGCGCACTTAAAAGCCTTTAATTTTTTCAAAAAACGACAGTGCGCTTTATAATCCGAAGCGCCGTATAAATGGATTAATTCTGGTTTTGCTTACTGACCTCTAAGCAATTTTGTGTGGTACAAGGCGCTCACGGCGCTAAATCAAAATGTTTTAGTACGACTTTGGTAAACTACAAAGCCGCACCGCTTGCAGCATTACGGCTACCGTAGCCAGGAGCGTCGCGGAGTAATACATACTGTGCTTCACCATAATATTACAGTGACTGACTTATCTGACTGTTTTTTCCCCCGCTTAATGCGCCTTATAGTCCGGTGCGCTTTATATATGAAAAAATATCGAAAATCGACCATTCATTGACAGTGCGCCTTATGATCTAGTGCGACCTATAGTTCAAAAAATACGGTAGTCACATTGGTTAACAGCAGCTCTGCGGTTGCGTGCCACGATACGTTGTTTAAACTCCTGTTAATCAACACATTTCATGCTGTAGTTAACCGGTAGACAGTTATGATGAAACAAATTTGTTGTTTGCACCTCTGTGTGGTGTCAATGAAAGAGTTGTTTGTCAAATTGTTTGAAGTCACCCCCTCTAGAAATCAAACATGCATGTCTGATCAAACACTTTCCGTTACATTTTTCTGCATGAAAAAGCATGCTTCACAATTGAGACAACATGGAGTCCCTGTTTAGTTAAGATTTTGAGTGGATAGATGATAGATGCCGCTTTAAATGGAATAAGTCATTACCGTAGTACAAATTTTATGCATATTTCTATTCTACACTAAAGAATAGTGTATATTGTGTTCTTTAATGTTCTATAACTGCAGTAAAAAAATAGACTTTCCCTGACTGTTACCATTCTTGTCATCTTACAGGTTCACGCTGACAGGTCCAACAGTAAGCTAACTTGTTTTCAATTATTGTTAAGCTGTGAAATGGAGCAGAGGTTACCATTCCCTCATACCTTATGGACATGAAAAATAACAGCACATAGCACTTTAACTCTAGATCAGTGTCATTGTCAAAGGGTCTCTCTTAACCTCCTCTAATGTTTAACATTGGATCCTTTGTGGAAGTTGTAAGGGAAGTGTGCTGACAGGTAGCTGTACTTGTTACTGCATGTTTAGAAATTCAGATTTTTTTGCACTTTGTTTTCCATGGCGCTACACGAGGCCGGCCCCCCTCCCCCGCTCACTGTAGCAAACCACATGGTAATTTGATAGTCAGTTAGACTTGGGACTCAAGTCCACTGTGGAGCCACTGCCATGGTGAGCGATGCTATGGCAGGTGGGGACAGGACAGAGGAGGGAGAGACAAAGTCACAATTGAAGGACAGCACTCCTGAAGACCCAGAGATGACGCTTCCGCCCGAGGTGCTGCCGGCCGACCCGACCAAGAAGGTCTGGACCTGGCAGCTGTCTGTGGTTTTTCTGTGTTTCTATGGGTTTATGGTGCAGCTGAAACCCGGCGAGCCCTTCATAACGCCCAATCTGCTCAGCACAGAGAAGAACTTCACCAAGGAACAGGTGGGTAATGCACACACGTGTGTGTGTGTGTGCGTGTGTGCGTGTGTGCGTGTGTGCGTGTGTGCGTGTGTGCGTGTGTGCGTGTGTGCGTGTGTGTGTGTGTGGTGTACTCATCCTACATGCAGCATGTAGTGTAGTGCAAAGATACAGTAGATGGGATGGAGGGATAGAAGGTTAAGACATTTAGAAAGTTATTTTTGCTTTCATGCTGACTCTGGGACAGCTCTGTCAGCTGAACCAGAGGATGTCACGGTGAGCTGGCTGTACCCTAGTATGATATGGATACTCATATAATGAAAGTCCTACTCTAACCTGTCCAGCTGGACGTGATTCAGTGAAAAAGCCTGTCATTATTTTTCAGCGTTCCTTTCGTTTAGCAGACTCTGTTATCCGGAGCAACTTAGTCAGGGCTTCCACTGGACTTTAATTAGGCTGTGACTGTGTGAGTGCACTTACTCTCCTCAGTATGTTCAAAGTTCACATTCCTACTGACTAGGTCAGAGCTACTCGCTCAATTTCTTATGTTTTTTGCAGAATCATTGGAGGTGTCTTTGCATGACATTGCAGCCTTAGTGGAGATTCTGGATCAGTAAGGGTTCTCATTTCCCTGTGAAGTGGATAACGTTGTCGTACTGGCAAATGGTTTCACCATTAGCAACAAGGTTATGTCAACCGATTGGCTCTGGATCCGGCTTTTTGCTGCTATTCTCCAGCTTTTAGATTCAGAAGGTTCTGCTCGTGTGCAGGATTCTTTAGATTCTTTGCATCTCCCTCCGTTGCCACGCCTTCCTCCCAGTCCCTGTGGTGATGACATCGCTCTGGTGTAGTCTAGGAGTCTTCACACATGAACCTGTTTTGCAACTGTTGTTGTTTTAGTAACATTGTAACATTGGGCATAGCAAACCTAAGCAAAACGCAAACAGCCAGCCTGTTTTTGGTAGCATATCAAACACACAGGACACACGCAGTCAAGTTGTTACGTTTGTTGTTGCCATCACAATCATTGGCTAAGAAGGCAGACAAACTGGTGTCAGCACCTGGTCATATAAAGTGAACATGTCCGCTATCAAACTTGACAAGAAGTCAGTGTGTTTTTTTTGGGCAGCTCGTGTAACCCATGTTACCATAACGATGGATGTGCGTCCTCACAAATGTAGCCACTATGCAATGTGTGTGGACTGCACCTTGTATCTGCTAAAGCAGGGCCCTGAGTTAAAAGACAGCGTGTTGTAGACTGTATCCAGGATTAGCTTACAAAACAGGATTGCCACCTGCATATTTCTCAAGGACCGACATACAAATCTGTGGCTATTTGAACATGCAGTTAATATTGAAATCCACTAAATCCAGTATCTCCCTTAGCATGTCAATGTTAAAACAGTTCAGGACTAAGGAGTAAATGTCTGCTGGCTTTTCGCACATGAGAATTTAAGGGTTAAGTGCAGATCTGGGACAATCATGTTGGTAAAAAAATTGTCTGCCCCTGCTGTCGCATTACAACTGTTTTCCAACCCACATTAGTTTCTTCTTCATCCCTCTCCTTCCAGTCATCGTTGTCCCCACTATCTTCCCACAGGTGACCAATGAGATCAACCCGGTCCTGTCCTACTCGTACATGGCGGTTCTGGTGCCGGTCTTCCTCCTCACAGACTTCTTACGCTACAAGCCCGTCCTGATCCTCTCCAGCCTCAGCCATGTGTCCATCTGGCTCATCCTGCTCCTGGGCTCCTCGCTCCTGGAGATGCAGTTCATGGAGTTCTTCTACGGCATCACCATGGCGGCACGCGTGGCCTACTCCTCCTATATCTTCTCCCTGGTCACCCCGGAAATGTACCAACGCGTGGCCAGCTACTCTCGCTCCTCTGTCCTCATGGGGGTGTTTTCCAGCTCGGTGCTTGGCCAGCTGTTGATATCCGTGGGCATGCTGTCCTACGCCACCCTCAGTGCCGTCTCCCTGGGCTTTGTGTCATTTGGCCTGCTGCTCTCCACCTGCCTCCCCTGGCCTAAGAGGTCCTTGTTCTTCAACAGAGCCGCCCGCGCAGCCCAGAGGAACCTCCAGGAGCAGGCCACGGCCCAGTCGGAGCTGGACCGGATGAAGCAGGACGAAGCGGGCACGGGCGACGCTCCGGCCCTGGCCCCTCTCGGCTCCGGTTCCTCCTGGCGGGACTCTGTGTTCGTTCAGATGCTGAAGGAGCTCAGGAACATGCCACGGAGGCCTAGCCTGAGGCTGTGGAGTCTGTGGTGGGTGTTCAACTCCACTGGCTACTACCTGGTCCTGTTCTACGTCCACATCCTGTGGAACATATTGTCCCCCGCTACGGCAAACAAACACGTCTACAATGGCGGAGTGGAGGCTGCCTCCACGCTACTGGGTGAGGCCCTAAAGACCGCTGGCCAACTCAATATACGGCCCCCAATATTGCCGCTGGTGTGTTGTACTGTCTTGGTTGGAAGGTATATGAAGGCTCAAACAGCTGTTATCCAAGGGAGTGAAAGCAACATGCTAACCTACATCTTGGTACATATTTATTAACATAGAAATACTTTGACGTTTGTGTCAGTTACCGCCTTAGCATTTTTTATCCTGGTAAGGCCATGCTGTATATGTTGATGTTTATTTATTCATTTAATTTTTAAACCACTGATAAAATTGAGGCTGTTTTCCAGTAGTATTCTTTGTCAAAATATGTGTAGCGGCCATTTTGTAAATAATCATCCTTCCACGGATAATAGCCAACTGTCATTGTATGAACACGATTTTGGCTTGTTTGGGCATATTTGCTATTGAAAAATGCATTGAAAATATTCCTTTTTTGTTTGGTACATGGAGATTTGAACCTAAACTCAACAGATGACGTAGACGGAAATAGCCAATGGCATAGTGGGTCAGTTTTCTCAACCAATCAGAACATAACAACAACTGCAAGTTCATAAGTTCACCTTAGGTTCAGCGTGATGCTAACCTGGGCACATGCATCACACACTGTTTGACTGTATGATAACATCTTATCTGAATGTTACTTTGTGATTTCTGTGTACACCACACCATTGGACATGTCTGTTAGATGGAGAAGCCGTTTTTGAGAAAATGTTCGTATTCATATTTTCTTTCTGCAGGTTTTAATAACCTAGCTATTCACTGACACATATCTGAGATCATTTGAAGCACTCCAAGTCTTTTTATGTGGCAAATTTGTAAAAAAAAGTATAAAATCTAACAAAGCAGTGACGCACGGACAATAAAAAGAATGGTTTATAGACCAATTACTTGGGAGATGACAGAACAATATGCTCCTTGTAATAAGTGACAAACTCTTTTATTACTGTCTAATAATATGTTGGCTTACTTAGTCAGCATTCTTTGTTGGTCTTGGTTATAACATCTCAAAACCCCTACCACACAATGCATTTATTAAATAAAGTTTCCCTGAATCTTAAGCACTTTCACATCTAACCGTACTCAGCTTTTCCTGGTCTACTCTGTCCTCCTCAATAACCCCATCCCAGGTGCAATCACGTCGTTTGCGGCCGGCTTTGTGAAGATCCGCTGGAACGTGTGGTCCGAGCTGGTGATCGGCGTGGTCACGGCCCTGCAGGCCGGCCTACTGCTCCTCATGGGGAGCACAAGCAACATCTGGGTCTGCTACGTGTCCTACACCCTCTTCAAAGGCTTCTACCAGTTCCTAGTACCCATTGCCATGTGTGTTTCTGATTTACCTCATATATGTGATTGGATACTGCATTTGTTTTCTTCAGGTGTGTGGGCAGTGTGAATCAGAAAAGGGTTCAGTACACTGCACTGTCAAATAGAATTGAAATGTTACCATCCTTTGGGCTCCAGATGTAATGTGTTTGACTGCCCTGGTGTTTTTAGTTTCCAGATCGCGTCATCCCTCACCAAGGAGCTGTGTGCCCTGGTGTTTGGGGTCAACACTTTCCTGTCCACCATTCTGAAAAGCATCATCACCATCATCATCTCTGACAAAAGAGGTTTAGGACTGGATGTGCGCACACAGGTAAGACACACCCACGAACAACCTCACCCTTCCACGCTAACGGGAACCATTATGTTTCATTTGTGCTACTCTGTCCCCTGACAGTTCCTGATCTACTTCTCCTACTTCACCCTGCTGACTGTCATCTACTTGGCCTGCGCCACCTGGGTCATTGTCCATCACTATAGGAACCAATCCAGTGGCGAGGCCACAGACCAAGCCACGCCTACTGAGCTCTGTTCCATTCAGACAAACCCCTCTGAGACAGAGCCTCTATCCAATGGGAAAAATGTTAAGGACTGAATGGTACGTTTTTCTCACGCAACCGCACAATGACCGATGAGACGAGGTGAGTCGTAAAGTCATGGGGGATGTCTGTGGACGTGTTGGAGTTAAACAGTATTGCGTTTGGCCTTATTCTTTTCAGTTCCAGCACATCTGAAGTTGGACCAGCCTCGGATAACTGGAGTAGTTAATGGACTCAAGTTTTCTTATTCCAGACATATCCAAAATGGTGTCATTCACTGGTGACAGGATTATGGTTTTAGTTCAAAATATGCTGTAATATGGAGGCTCTTCTGTAAAACAGTAGCTTAATATTCTGTCTTCTTAGAGGGGACCAATAGGAAATGAGCAACACTACAGAAACGCTCTGTAATTCAATTAACTTGACTATTTCCTCTACTGTGGAACCAATGCCCTGTTATTCAGGAAATGATCCAATATTTGCAATCATTAGGAATACGATTGTGATGAAAAATTGCTGCAGATGTATTTCTTGCAGTTTTTTAAATCTGTGTATATCTTTAGCATTGAGAGGGCTCGTGATTACTATGTGATCTCAGTGTATCTGCTTTTGATTAAGGCGACTCAATAAGCAATGCATTTTTGGGAGGCTGAATCTTCCTAACGATTCCCTATGAAAAGTGTTATGCCTATATTTGAGCGCTTCGTGTGCTTGCTACACTTCCATTTTGTTAAGGTTGATCAGCCGTAGCTAATGAACTGAGACAAATTAGGATGTCTTAGGGCCTTTATATGAGCCGTGTTGGTGGACCTACTTGCTGCTAGTAATTCAGTCATTGATTCAGCTTTTCAGTTTTGGTCGGCAAGAGCATTTTAGATTTTTCCTTTCCTCCCTCCACAATAATAAAAATAATGTTCTTGACAGTCATCTTTCTAATAGGAAACCCACGTGAGAATGTTTATGTGTATCCTAAAATGTGATTTTAAATGACCCCATATTACTTTTACTTTCTTTTATTTGAAAATGCACAGTGTCTCAGTATCTTTAGCCAATTTAGAGGATTTTGCTGTGAGCTATTCTGGATTTGTCAACATTGTTTTTGTTTTATTTGAACAATAATTAAATAGGGTATTCTTGAATGTTTGAAAGCCTGAAATGAAAAGGAAAGCTAATCTTTTAGGGGTTCATTTCTTCCTTTAGATTTTTAACAACTAATTTGTTTATAGAATGGTAGATATGACTAAATTAGACTTACACGTTTTATTTCAATTGTTGAAATGGGTAGTTTTGTAAGTCGTAGCCGAAGACGTCCAGTCGCTTGGCATTGGCTTGAGAACGTACCTTCTGTATTAAAACATGCAGGTGAAACAAGGGTATCCACATGCTCATCTGACTCTCAAGAAGTCCATCAAAGGCCTCACACTCAATTAACTATTGAAATACCATCCAAATGCCTGTCCGCTTAAGGACTTGCGTCTTGGCATTTTTCTATATATTCCCAGACAGCTCAGTTGTGCTTTTTTTAGGCCAACTAGTTGCAGAATACTGATTGGCCAAAGATCAGAATGACTGCTTATGTGATTAAATATAGCCCATTGTTATATTAGTGGAGTGCCTATAGGCATATAGGGGGGATTATCGGTGTGTGTGAACAATGCAGTACAATAAGTCCAGTGGGCCAAGAACACAAGATATGCAACTTGGAATGTTAGTCTGATTGAAACGGCTGTATGAGGGTGGGATTCCTTCCCTAGTGATGATGTCGTCTTTCTAGATTGGTATAATAAATGAAGGCATGTGATGCATTGTACATACAAGCTGATACTGGGCATTGAAACTTACTAGCCAACAAGTTCAGTATTAGTTCAATAAAGGCTACATTTTGTATTTGAGAATTTCAATTTTATATTGTCATAATCACTGACTTGAGTCAATGCTGTTTAAACACTTTTGGTGAATGACCTCTTCTGTTGCTATTAAAAGCTCCCAGTGAAGTTGATGTTGAAACTGTATAAAAAATAGTTTTGAAAACAAATTGCGTAGCATTTGTTTTTAATTTGTAAAACATGTTGGTGACAACGGGAAGAACGGCGCAGTACATGTCACCTGAGGATACCCTTCGGTTCATACACACTACATGTTTATTCTGCCAGAGGCAGTCATGCTTTTGTCTTTAGATTTTAGTCTCAGCGTTTTAACAAAATGCTTCTTGTCAACTGAACAGTACAGTGCATAGACATTATAACATATTTTAGAGCACCTCGGAGGAATTTGCAATGCAAGGATAGCTGTGTGTTTTGCATTGTCATTTCATTTTCAATACAAAATGTCTTGATTCTTGGCCCAAACTGTTCCTTTAACACTAGGTGACATCGATCTAAAAAGATCCCTAGAGTCCTTTACTGTAAAGTGTGAATTTTAAAACATATTTAAGTGTTAATCACAAAATAAATAGGCCCACTTCTAGTCTCAAAACATTTGATATCGTTTTCCCTTGACGTCCAATCGCAAAATAAGACAATCCAACCATAAGACAATGTTAGTGCTTACAAAATCTGGTTAAATGTACAGAAAACAAACTAAGTGAATAAAAAAATGACAACATTAGATAATAAACAAATACATTTCATGTACAAAATCATGCGACATTTAGCTGGAAGTCATTGCGGACATAGAATGCATGCCCTGTCTCAGTGAGTGGTTTAATGGCTTACTGGAAAGGCCAGGCATTTTGCACAAGACTAAGACCCCAACTAAGTGAAACAAACTAGTGGAAAACCTTTTCGTCGGACTAACACCCACTGAACACCTGTTTTCACATCCAACTTGACTTGATCTGATATCCCCACTATTGCATTGGATTGGAAATAATAGGGGTATCCAGAGGCTGATTGCAACATAGCTTGGTTGTTTGCTGCGGTGTTGGATGTGGAGGTGGTTGGGAGGGAGCCTGTTTGGCCAGCTGGGATCAGGGGGGATGGATGGGGGGGAATCAGGGGGGAATCAGGGGGGGGTGGATGGGGGGGGATCAGGGGGGATTGGAGCTTAGGGGTCTTTCTTTTTTAGCCTGGTTGTAGCTCTTGACAAATTCCGTCAAGTATTTTGCAATGGATAATGTGGATCACCAGCTGGCCAGTGTACTGGATAAGACTGTTCTCTAGCTGTTTTATACAAAGCGTGCACGCGTGCGTGCGTGCGTGCGTGCGTGCGTGCGTGTGTGTGTAGAAAAGCTCATCTTTGATCTGTTTTTCCCTTTGGAACCCTAATTGTTTCATGGAATGTTAGATATGACTAGATGCGCTGGTTTTATTTGAATAGTCTTTTGTTGAAACTGATATTTTTATCTGTAATATTTTGAATATTTCTATCCAGTGTCCATATTCCCAATGTCTACACTCTTTGGAATTGCTGCTAGTTTTCATTGTGATTTCTTTATGTTTCTTTATGTTTAATGCGTAGAGGTCACTTGCCATGTCACAAGAATTTCACAGTTCAGTGTGACGCCTGTATTTGACAAATATAAGACTGAGTTTTGTAGGCCGAGCCGAAGACGTCCGGAGATAAGTTCACCATACTGTGTGTGTTGTAAGGCCTGTCGTTTAAAGTAGTATGTTTCCCTCTTCAAGCCCATCTCTGGAACTGGGCGAGGTGTGTTAGTGTGTGGTTAGCCAGTCCTATCTCTTGGTCTGTCCGATGTAGCTGTTCTCGATGCAGAGTACGGCGAAGGAGTTCTTGCAGCTGCTGGCGCTCTGTTGGAGGAGCTGGCCCTCTTGAAGAGAGGAGGCCATGCCCGTTAAAGCACGCTCTTCTACTCGCCACGCCTCACAGTAGTTGTCCACCTGTTGCTGCCCCCTGCTGGTGGAACCGTGCCATATCATTTTATCTGGCCTGGGGGAGGAGAGGATAGAACAAGATGTTACCAAATGTATGCATTTACTTACATTCACAGACTCAGCTGGTATACTGCATAACTCATCAATGTATTCTCAGTGATGCAAAAAAAAGGGTTTGGATTGTTTTTGTCAGTTATGTGTAGGTGAATAAGCTGAGTCACCATGTGTTGTCTGTGAGGATGTCTTTTCCTTCGAAAGAGTAGATTGAGACATTGTCCTTCACTCTGCCTTCTCTGAAGACTGCCTCCCAACTGTCGAACAGGACCTCATCCTATGTGGGGGAAATACAGAAGGTTGACGCCAATACAATGGAATAAAACAAGTCGTGAATCTCAGAACTTCAGACATGTACCTTCAAGTTGACAATGGGCATGTTGCCCCTGTGTGACTTCCGGACGATGCTGTGTAGGTCCTGGAGGTTGGAGGAGAGGAAAGCCCTGAAGGTTCCCTGCAGCCCTATGGCCCGGGCCTGGTTGAAGCACAGGAGATCTGCCCCCCTGATACCCCGCATGTTTCCCCTGTGAGGGGCGTTCAGGGCGATCAGGTGAATCTAAAGGGAGAAAAAGAAGTCACATCCAGGGCCTCTGGAAGTTCTTTAATAACCACATGTTTTGGGAAGGACTGTTTTTTTGTAGGAACTCACGCTGGGTCCCGCCGTGTGTCGGTGGCCATGGGCCAGAGGGGGGCTCGGTCTGCGTTGTGGGGTGACAGGGTTGTGGATGTCTGGGTAAACTGGCTGAACAGGGTCAGGCCTGGGGTAGCGCGGGTCGGAGTGTGTTGGGTAACGCGGGTCGGAGTGTGTTGGGTAACGCGGGTCGGAGTGTGTTGGGTAACGCGGGTCGGAGTGTGTTGGGTAACGCGGGTCGGGGTTCACGGGGTGTTGTCCCTCGGGCTGGGGCTGATGGTGGTCTGGGTGTGTGGGGTGTTCCTCCGGCTGATAATAGACCACCCGGGGAGGGTCGACCGCTGCCACCGCGTTCCCCTGCGGAATTCGATAGCATGTCATTTATTTGTGATCAATAACTTCCCAGCTAATTCACTCACTGTCGGGAGGTGTACGATTTTACCTGGTCAGGCGGTAAAGTTATGTATGGTCCAAGCTGAAAATGGAGAGGTAGAACGTCCATGTCAATCATGGGAAAATGAACAGACCTGAACGTTATTGCGTTTTAGAAATTGAGCGGTTTGCATTCTTTAAAACACTGCACCTGGATTTGACGGAAACCTTCTCGTACTCTCATGTAGAGGTCTGCTTGGTCCAGCAGATACACCAGAGTCCCCTCAGGCTGTCGCCTGGCAGTGGCTGTCATCGTATCATAGGACCTCAGCATCATCACCTGTACAACCACAGAGGGCATGTGCCTTTATGATGTCATATCCTGCATGTTGTGTGTATCATCATGCAGAGGCCCCACCTATAAACAGTCGCTATATCACTAGGAATCCAGTGGCTGACAAGCTCACCCCGGAGGACAGTCCATTGGCCCCTGGAGGACCTGGAGGCCCTGGAGGTCCCGGGATGCTGATGGCTGTGATGTCAAGACATCATTTGAAAATGTTAGCTGACGTATAAGCTGTACCTTGCAAATTACTGGAATGCACATCATCCTATATTCCATGTGAGTACAACTCACTCTGTGATGGCCTGTAAGCCCCAGGTACGGAGGATGGACCTGGAGGTCCCGGGGCCCCCGGCGGACCTGGCTCCCCTGGTCTGCCTTCATATCCTCTTCCTGGGTTACCTGGAGGACCCTGGGGCCCCGGAGGACCAATGATGGAGTCTCCTTTTGGCCCCTGGAGAGAAATCACACACACAAACCACAAAATGTTGATCATTCGCTTAGATGAAGTAACCGATAACACTGGAGAAGGGGGTGATTTCGTTGTTGCTGTTCTTACTGGAGGTCCTGGACGGCCAGGTTGACCACCCAGTCCACCGTAACCTCCTCCGTAATAACCCCCTTCTGCTGGCTCGCCCTTGTCTCCCTTCGTTCCTACGTCACCTTTATCTCCCTTCATTTCGTCCTGAGGACACACACACACTCAGCCATGACCTAAAATCAAACAAAACCGAATCGTTGCTGGTTGACAGTGTATAGCACCCCACTTACCTTAAAGGCGTAGATGTCAAAGTTTGTGGTGAGACCTGGAAAAAACAGTTTCTTTTGAATTTGCTCGTGTCATATATTCGTACACACCTATGGCTAACAAAAGTGAATTCCTACGAGTATTGGACAGATGCTATTGGGTTTCACTGTACCTGGTAGACCAGGTATTCCTGGTACTCCACGATCACCTTTCTCTCCTTTGGATTCTGATTGGTGGAGGACGAAGGTCAACATGTCAGATGACTTTGTTTATCATGTTAACATGTTGTATGGGTGTGACCAATTAGAATGAGGGGTTCACTTACGAGGATATGACCGTGAGATATCATCATACCTCTGAGACTGAAAGAGACGAGATGTAATTAAACAACTTAGAAAATAATGTCCATATGTAACAATTAGTGACTGTGGATAAACAGCAGTCACTAACCAAAACCACTCCACAGTTTATAACTGCTTTACAACTCCAAAGTCCTGGATCTGTCTACTCACGCTGAACCTGTCCAGAGGTACTAACTGCCCTGGGGGGCCAGGTGGGCCAGGTGGTCCGGGAGCACCCTGAAGACATGGATCAATCTGGGTTAAACTGAAGCCTGGTCTGGGTCAAAACTGAGCTAATATGGTGGTCTACCAATCGATTTTATGAATGATGCTATGATGTCTTGAAAGTATGAATCAACCTTAAAACCATCCTACTGCACTGATCAGTCAAAACCGTGCAGTCACTTACTGGGTATCCATGTCCTCCACTGTTTCCTTTGACCCCATTCAACCCAGCACGACCCTAGAACCCAGACACTGGTTATGTTTCGGCAGCGGATCCTTGGTTTGTAAAGATTTTATGGGAAATTGCACATGTGGATTTTTGCTGAAGGACGCTGCATAGAACTTATAGCGTAACAGAGGTACCTACCGGTCTACCTGGCATGCCAATATCTCCTTTCATGCCAGCTGGACCTGCCGGACCCTTTAAGGACAGAAGACATTAGTTCATGGTTATCACTAATAATGCATTATAGTTATATGCTGCTTTTCAAGGACCCAAAGACGCTTTACAAAATGAACATGGAACAGAAACTAACCCCAAAAAATACCATGAGAAAGACAATTGAGAGAATGGAATTAGGCATGGCAAGCAGTAAGCAATTTTGAAATGATGAGTCTTGAGGCATTGCTGGAAGATGGGGATAGTCTCAGACACGGATGGTTTAAGGGAGAGATTTCCAGAGCCTAGGAGCAAACTTTGATAATGCCCTGTCACCAAAACCTTTGAGCTTGGACTTGGGGAATATGAAGTAGCCAGCAGTACCGGAACGGAGTGAGTGTGTAGGTTGATATGGAAGAAGGTCGAAGAGGTAGGCTGGGGTGATATTGTTTAGGGCTTTATATGTCTGTAGAAAGATCTTGTAGTCAGTGCGTTGGGAGATAGAAAGCCAGTGTAACTCACAGAGGATAGGCATGATATGCTGCTGGGACCTGGTGTGAGTGAGTAGTCTGGCTGCAGAATTTTGAACCATTTGGGGCTTATGGAGGGATATAGATTTGATGCCGGTGAGTAGGGAGTTGCAGTAGTCAAGACGCGAGGTTATGCATGCATTAGGGTTTCAGCAGCAGGACAGGTGAGGGAAGGTCTGAGTAAGGCGATGTTGCGAAGATGGAAAAATGAAGATTTTTAGTCTGTTCTTTGTGCTGATCAAAGGGGAGTGTAGAGTCCAGAATAAAGCCAAGTTTCCATGCGTGGGGGGATGGAAAAACAACCGTGTCATCGATGCTGAGATTGAAAGTGCCGGTTTTGGTGAGGGTGGATTTGGTTCCAATGAGTAGGAGTTTTGTTTTGGCTAATCATAACGAGCGTGTTGTTGTAAAAGCAGACAGCTACTTACCGCTGGGCCCTCAGGTCCAGGCAGTCCTCGCTCTCCCTGCATACTCAAGAGAGGTCAATGGTTATAACAACTGACTGGCAGAGCAAATAGGTTCTTGGGAATGCCAACAAACAGTAAAACTGCTGAGAGGTGGTTCTCACCGGCTGACCCCGCAGTCCGCCCAGGAACATGGGTCTGCCATCAGGTCCCAAAATAGTACCAGGATCTCCTTTCTCCCCCTGGACGGGACAGCATCAGGAAACATTAAAACGGCTTGCAATGTTTTCTGTGTAGAACTCAGTAAATGAATGGAGTTGTGACTTAACCTTAGCTCCATAGCCGGGCTGTCCGGGCTCTCCTTTGTCTCCCCTTGCCCCCATAGGCCCCTTTAGAAGGAGGTCGGTTAGTGGAAATGTCTTATGTGTTATGTTGCAACAGTAATCATTGAGTGTTAATCTGCATCTCAGTTGGAGGGATAGTGGGTTTAATTCCTGGGACCACCCACCTTAAATAAATCACATTTGTTTTATGTCCTTTACACATCAGCAGTTGTCACATATTGCTTATACAGCTACCCATAGTAATGAAAAAAGCAACGTGCATTATTGTAAAATCACTGTCATTCTCGCCACTTCACAATATTCATTAACAGTGTAGCACTGATACATACTGGGAGTCCTGGTGGGCCGGGAAAACCTGGTCCTCCCTGAAGAGAAGTTCAAAGGTGAGGGTTAGTGAGATTTAAATCAAATGATATTACTAAAACAACACTTACAAACATAATGAATGTGTCTGATGTGACAGACACCTGTTCCTGACCCCTATGAACTCCAATATACTAAAATGACAGAGACA
This sequence comes from Esox niger, assembly GCA_016801105.1. Lineage (NCBI taxonomy): Eukaryota > Metazoa > Chordata > Actinopteri > Esociformes > Esocidae > Esox > Esox niger. The sequence goes on from JACXGJ010007781.1 coordinate 27,737, forward strand.
AATACATCAGTGGTGTTACCAGAGGTCAGTATTGTTAAAGAAAGTCGGTGTTGTTTCTGAAGTTCAGTGGTCTTATTAAATACGCGAACATTACATCAATACAGAGCTGACTGTACAGCAGACACACTTACGCTCTCTGAGGTCTGATATATCTGTCCTGGTGGGCCAGGCGGTCCTGGAGGTCCAGGGGGTCCTCCTTCGCGTCCTGGAAGACCCTAGAACACAACAGAAGTGTACACTTAATAGACAAGCACAAAATATGGGTTGAGGAAAGAACCAGGTACCAGTTAGGTAACAACCCGGCAGCTCATGATTTTGCTCAGTTTGTTACGGCGCTTATTTGGCACGAATGCGGTAACGGATCTTTTCACACAACGGTATGCCCTTTCCACTGTAAACATTTGACTAAAGTGACCAGAGTTGAATGAAGTTGCCCACTCCAGCAGTTATCCATTGTAGCCGTAGCATCGTCTGACAAGATGGTTAGGACGATTTAAAAGCTATATGTGACACCGATGTGTTTCATTTGCAACGATTTGCTTCACTCAGTCGAGTTGCTGGAGCAGGTAAAAAGATCTGAAGTCAGGTAACATTCAATCAGGTGACTCACCCTTTCCCCCTTGTCTCCCATCTCTCCTTTTTCTCCCTGTGTACACAACAAACACAACACAGTTGCTCGCTTTACTTTTCTTAGGTTCCCATAAAGCCAAAGTAACATTACAAAGCAGTCTGGGAAAGCGGTTACAGGATACTGATTGTATACCAATTTTCCTGGAAATCCATCCATTCCTGGTATTCCGTCCCTTCCTCTCGGCCCCTCGCTACCCTTCTCTCCTGGAATGCCAGGGAATCCGGCCTTCCCCTGGGGCATGGCAGTAGGGTCACAATTAGAAAGACATGGCCACCAATCATACTATGGGAAATATGCACACAGATATTTACTGGTTCTTACCGGAAGGCCAGGGTCCCCAGGTGGACCCTGAAAAACAACAGACGTGACAGTGTGTGAGGGGAGATTGTAAAAACAATACTAATGAGAAGTAATAACAATGTCTAGTTCACCTCTGGTCCCGGAATGCCTAAAACCTCAGGAACACTGGGAAAATCCCCGTCATGCTACACAGAGAGGACACAGGTATACTTCAAAGAGAACATCACCCAAAACCATACACAGTCAAGTACATCTGGTAACAATATAGTTTGAGGAATGAACTGGAGTAATACATTGTGGAGTTTGCATGGTGGCATTAGTGCTGAACTCACATAACGGACAGGGTATGGAGGTCCAGGGGGTCCCGGGGGTCCTGGGGGCCCGACAGGACCAATGGGCCCAGGAAGCCCAGCCAAACCCACCTGCCCTGTCTGACCAGGCAATCCGTTTTCTCCTTGAGAACCCTGGTCATCCCAAAGAGGAAGGAGGTGAGAAATGAAGAAAGACAGATTGCTGTGTGTGTGTGTGTGTGTGTGTGTGTGTGTGTGTGTGTGTGTGTGTGTGTGTGTG
>JACXGJ010007782.1:0-29231 GCA_016801105.1 Esox niger
GAAGGGTTTGGGGGGAGACGGGAGAGAAGAGACATGAGGTGGGATGAGACACAGGGACACACGGGGGAGGGAGGAGAGATGGTGAAGATGAGAGCAGAGATTTGACATGCCTGGATGGCAGAGAAGGCCTTGAAGATGAGAGACAGATAAGGGGGAGGAGATGGAGACAGAGGCGGTAATAGGGGTTGAAGTCATTACGATAGAATGACAGAACACACACACACACACACACACACGCACACGCACACACACACACACACACACACACACACACACACACACACTGCGAATGAAAACTCAGAGGTAATTTACCCTCCCTGATTTCTCTCCCTGAGAAAGGTTTGTTAATGACTTAGCAGAGAAAGTCGTTAATTAGCTAGATGGCAGTTTCATTAAACCTTCCACTAGTTATCCTGACTCACTCTGTTTCACCAATGACAGCCCACTGGGTGACTTACTGTGGTTGTTCCAGGACTCCATAGGACACACACAAAGCCATGGAGCCATGTGATCACCAAGACCTCTCTAAATCCTGCTCTGCTCCTTGTCTGATTCTTTCCAGTTCTCTATTAATGACAGGGGACCTGGGCTGAGATTCACTCCACTTGGAGAGCACATGCTAGTACTTCTCCAATACTAGTGGAAATAGCTGGAGATAAACAAGCATATAATCACACAGTCAACTTAAATGGAATCAGCCAGCAAACTAGCATAAAATAAGACAGCCAACTAGAATAAAATCACACCGCTAACTAGCATAGAGTCACTCGAATAAAACTGACATAGCCAACCAGAATAAAATCACACCACTAACTAGAATAGAATCACATAGCAAACTAGAAAGAAATCACGTCGCTAACAACAAAGAATCACACAATGTGCTGTAGTCAAAAGGTGTAGAAAGATTGGGATTTTTATTTGTTTTTATAAATGTTGTATTTACACATTTTATAAAGATCTTTGGAGATCTGTGAGAGCTCTTTGTTTCTGTAATGTGTTAGCATTGTGTCTGTTATGTGGCCGTCATGTATATGTAATATGCGTCCTTGAGTTGTCTGTGAGTTGTTGGTGATGTGTCTGTGAGGTTTGTTTGATATTACCGTGAGTTGTCTGCGATGCCTCTGTGAGTTGTCTGCGATGCCTCTGTGAGGTGCCACTGATGTATCTGTGAGTTGTCTGTGATGTCTCTGTGAGTTGTCTGTAATGTCACTGTGAGGTGCCACTGATGTGTCTGTGAGTTGTCTGTGATGTCTCTGTGAGTTGTCTGTAATTTCTCTGTGAGGTGCCACTGATGTGTCTGTGATGTCTCTGTGAGTTGTCTGTGATGTCTCCGTTACTGCAGCTGGTAGTGGCTCCCCGTTCACAACATGATGGATGAAAACAGCTTTAAAACCAAACTGGAATGGAAACACACACTCACACATCAGAGGCGACAGGGAAACACAAGCATACACCCTCACAATGGAAGCAGCTTGTGCAAAATGGCTTATCTCCAAACATAAAGTTATTTCATAAACTTTTTAATTAAGCAGATTGAAGTGGAGAGTAAATGAGGGGGACAGTACAGACTCGTCAAGTTGCTGTGACAGACCAGCCAATTAGCAGGTGTGGCTCGGACGGGAAGGGACTTGCCAGAGAGGAGAGGAACACACGACAGTGGGAAACACACACACACACACACCAGTGTTATATAAATCCAACCTGTCTGTTCTCCTATGTGACCACGGTACGGTGTATCAAACTCCAACCTCCCATAGTTCTCCAGCACATCTCCCTCCGCGTTGTGTGTGACTGTGTGTACGTATACGTGTGAACGTGTGCGAGTGTTCCTCCTCCGACCTCTCCATCCCACTCCGGTCCTATTCCTCTGGCCTTGGTCCACCCAGCCTGCATCATCTTTCTGTCCAGAGCCAGGAGAACCGGAGAAGAGAGACAGAGGCAGGTGAGGAATTCTCATTGCCATGTAATAACCTGTCCGGTCGATACTGTAATAGATTCCTTCTGTTAAACATCCCCTCCCTCTGACACCGCTATCAGACCAGTATCACACAGACAAATCACACAGGCTGGGGGCTGGATGTTGTTCAAACCCCCCTCATCCACTCTCCATCCCTCTGCTCCCCTATCCTTTCATCCCCTCTACTCCCCTCTGTTCTCCTCTCTTCCCATCCCTTCTTCTCATCTCCCACACCATTCACGACCTGTTTCTCTTCTCTTCTACCCCTGTCCTCTACTAATTGGTAGGCAGTATGTAAGATCTTCCCTTCCATGCCTCAAAAAAATGTGTTAACAAAGTAAAACAGAAAAATGAGATTGTAAATGACATACGGTACCATCTAAATTAGAAGACTCACCTGGAGAAACATGGCGAGATACAAAAGGTGAAAGACAGAAATAAAATGCAACTGAGATACAGAGAAGAGTGGGGGTGGTCGGTTGGTATTGACCGCGACGATGTACTGGCAAGTTTAGCAAAGGTTAGCCAAACAACACACCCAAACACAAAACCTGTATATCAACCTCTCATAGACACAAAGAAAGCGCAAAAGAACAAAATACATCCAGACAGTGAGAGAATTGTAACCTGACATGGTATGTGTGTACGTGTGTGTGTACGTGTGTATGTAAGTGTGTATGTAAGTGTGTATGTAAGTGTGTGTGTACGTGTGTGTGTACGGGTGTGTGTACGTGTGTATGTAGATGGTACCGTATGTGTGTATGTACGTGTGTGTGTACATGTGTATGTACGTGTGTATGTACGTGTGTATGTAAGTGTGTATGTAAGTGTGTATGTAAGTGTGTGTGTACGTGTGTGTGTACGGGTGTGTGTACGTGTGTATGTAGATGGTACCGTATGTGTGTATGTACGTGTGTGTGTACATGTGTATGTACATGTGTATGTACGTGTGTATGTACGTGTGTATGTAAGTGTGTGTGTACGTGTGTGTGAAACAGCAGACAGACGGTGGTCTGGAATTGACGCTACCAGGTCCTGGACCTCCTGTCCACATATGTAAAGCTAATGACATCCCTTAAGGTTATATTATCCACACCAGGTTCTGACAGGGTGAATGCACTAACGCCGGGGGTGAGACGGGACACCAGATGAGAGCCGCTGAACGAAGACACAGAACAGCTTTGATGATCCGTCAGACCAACGGTGAAGGTAACTACAAGCCTGTGTCCCGCGTTCGGTGTCATTAGCATGCTATTCTATATAAACGTACTGACTAAGTGATGGTGTGGTGTCATGAATGTCTTCACAGTTACAACACAGAAGCTTAATTAGGCTACTTATTACGTTTCAGTATTCGCTGTAGTTGGATTCTGTTAATCTTTTATCCATGAACAAATTTAATGCAACCAGAAGTCAGGGGAGAGCCATCTTTATTTAGCATGAGACAACGATGGTAACCTCCCATAGTTCTTTCCTTTGTATCTCCCAATATTACACAGTTAACACAGTCTTTTATGCCAGGACACATGGGAGGCGGTCAAGGACCATAACCAGCCATTACACAGTCAAATACCCTCCAATAAGAAAGGTTTATCATACAAAAGACCCTTGTGTGATATGTTCCAACCTATGGTCCATGGGCCTATCCATAAAGCCTAAGACAGCCACATGGGGAACTCCTTGAAGGAGGTATGGACAGGATGTATGGGGCCCATCAGTATCAGGCAACACGTCCCATCGATGGTCCTTTGTTCAGAGTTAGTCAGCACATCTGTGTTGTGTTACGTTTCTCTTGCCTATTTCCTCTCACTGTGAATGGTGTTCTCTGCAAGGCAATGATTTAAAGGAAGTGTAGCTTTTGACACTCACTGCTCTATGTGATGAAGAGATGGCAGGTAGCCTAGCAGTTAGAGATTATGACCAGTGACCAAAAGGTTGTTTGGTCAGACTGTATTAGGTGTTGAATGATGAACTGCAGGCAAATATAACATCTTTGCAATCATCTTTTTTTGAAAGACAAACAGGCAACACCACTGGCAAAGACCAACACCACAAGATGCAAATCAGTGCTCAAAAAGGATTGTTCATTTAGCAGAATGACCTTGAGGTATAAACAGGTTTAAAATGGGACTTTGAGCCCAGCAGACATGTTCTGTTTCTATCAGTTTGTATCAATGTACGTGCGTGTCAGTGTATTTGCGTGTCTGTGTGAGTCAGTGCATGTGGATGTCAGGGTGTGTCAGTGAGTGTCAGTGTGTGTGTGTCAGTGAGTGTCACTGTGTGTGTGTCAGTGAGTGTCAGTATTTGTGTGTGTGTGTCAGTGTGTGTAAGGCACTGTCAGTGTTTGTGTGTGTGTGTTTGTGTGTGTGTCAGTGTGTGTAAGTGAGTGTCAGTGTGTGTGTCAGTGTGTGTAAGTGAGTGTCAGTGTGTGTGTAAGTGAGTGTCAGTGTGTCAGTGTGTGTGTCAGTGTGTGTCAGGGTGTGTCAGTGCTTGTGTCAGTGCGTGTGTCAGTGCGTGTGTCAGTGCGTGTGTCAGTGTGTGTCAGTGTGTGTCAGTGTGTGTGTCAGTGTGTGTGTCAGTGTGTGTGTCAGTGTGTGTGTCTGGGGAAGAGACCCTTTATACATCACAGTATCTGACAGGCTGACGGTGAGGCAGGCCTCTCATTGGCTCTGACTGCTGCTCATAGTCGGTCCAAACGACCAGGAGAACCGATAAGTAACACCAGTAACTGTGACCACAGAGTTGAATTTTGACGTCTGCTGTAAGCTGCTCTCGGGCCAGGCTTAAAATGTGTCGTGTCAGCATTGCGTTAGAGAAACAAAAAAGACGGGCGACGACTCATGTTGTATCATCCTGATGATTATGAACCCTGCCTCACTGTCTGACTAATGCCCTGTCCTGCTCAAGCCCATTACAGCTGACAGTGTTTTCCAACGGATCCGACACAGCCAGCCCAGAACAGCCCAAACCCCAGCCTCACCACTCTCTGACCCATGGAAACACAGCTGTCAGCACAATTCGCACGGTTTCTGCCAAGCTGATTGGGAACCGTTGTGTATGGCAACTTCAGAGGGGTCAGTCAGAGTTCGCAGTAAATCGTCGCTGTGGGGGAGAGCTTTCTGACTCCACACACCCTCTGTTTTTACTGACCCACTTAATGCTATCGGGTCTGAGCGGTTGGATTAGACCAGGGTGCCCTCTGTGTGAGCGTATGTGTGTGTCAAGCCTCTCACTAGTGTTACTAACAGGCTTGTGCAGGCAGAGAGGACTGGACGGTCAGATTGAGGGACGCCGACCGCTTGTTAAACTTCGTCCCCGAGTCACTGTCTCTCACACTGCTCAGCAATCAGTCAACCAGAGGACCTCGGTGAGGGAGGGATGGAAGAAGAGAGGAAGAGGATATATGGTGAACGGAGGGGTGTGTGTGTGTGTGTGTGTGTGTGTGTGTGTGTGTGTGTGTGTGTGTGGGTACTGCCAAATTACCGAGGGTAGACTTTGAAGAGTCGAGAGAGATGCTTAACGGGGAATTTCACTATGTTACAGAATTGTTTTCGGGGGGGGCATGGGGGTTCATATTTGCAGCAACAACAAACACTGACATTCTAACTTCAGTTGCAGCCTTTAAGTAGGATGATCTCATTTAACTGAGCCAGCTAACTAACTAACATCTCCCATGTAATGCCAACCAGTCCGTTAGTGAAAGACACGGCAGGTTCCAGTTTCAACTCCGTTACAATTCTAGGAAAAACACGGCTCTTTTATTGACCGCATATATCTGAAGCTCACCTCACATGAGAAGAGCAGGTCCTGCAATCTGCTATTGTCTTGCCACATTATTTGGTGCCCATCAAGCCAAGGATGAAGGCAATGGCTGCTCTTTAAGTGTCAAAGCGCAGTATTAAAAATAACACCACTTCGACGAGACGACAAGCCCCACATCACTCCATGATCTGCATAATGCACTGCGCTGGACAAGAAGAAACATTTCAAGTCATTTTTCTCTGTTCCACTATACAAGTAGCTACTGGATATTCTGTTGATCGAGCAGAATGAATGAATGCGTTTCAGTGATGAAGGGGTACAAAATATGGCAATGCAGTAGGCCCCTGCCTGTCATCTAGGGTTTATATGTCATTTGATTACCGACCATGGTAGGCTGTGTTTTTCTGATGCCAAGAGACAAAACAAGCCATGAACTGTAACCTCTGTCTGGGAGGGTAAGGTCACTGCTGTGACCCTGCGTGGTCGTTCTTGGGTTCAGGCTCATATTTGGTGAAACCAACGTCTGTGTTTTTCTCACTCTCATCCCCCAGGCATTCTCATCATTCAACAACCTTAGTCTTCTTTCACACACAGCCCTCCGATATGTGTTATCTAGGCCACACACAAACACACGCACGCACGCACGCACGCACATACACACTTCTGAATACACATATCTTCATACACGCACACGCACACTTCATACACACACACACACGCACACTTCTTCATACACACACACACACACGCACGCACGCACGCACATACGCACTTCTGCATACACACGTCTACACACACGCACACACACACGCACGCACACACAGACACACGCGGGCTTATTCTTTAATGACTTATTTAGCGTCACAGCTTACATTCCAAAATAGAATCTTAACCTCTGAAAAATCTATTGAAATGTTTCTGCGATTGACAGGACTTGTGTTGGTGAAATATGAAATGCATCAGAACAGGCTCTGCCTTTGTTTAGCGAACGCAGCACGGCACAGAGCGGCTCCTTGCGACAGCGGCTGTGTTTGCCAGCGCTGTGGTACGTCGGGGGAATATTCTCTCTCTCTCTCTCTTTGATCACTGTAGTCTTTGAAGTAACACTGGGAAATAGAAAAAGAGGCAGAAGTCACGGCGAGTTCACGTCGCAAACTTGGTGCGGCGTACAGCTCACTTGAGGTAATCTACATAATATATTCTCCAGATTATCAGATGAAGATAACACCCGGTGAGTCTCAAGGTGCCGGATAAACCCCTCCCACACAGGCCTAATTAACAGGATGAGACACTTTACATTTGTCCTTAATTACAGTTTAGAGAGTTTGGAGGAAGGAAACATGAGCCAGAACAAATGGCTGTATAGGTTGTTTTGGATGATGTAAGTGGTTTGAAGTGAGGGGATGAAAGGAGGAGGGTGATGGAGGATGAGAGACGAGCAGGCAGGATATAGAGGTTGAAGATCGGTATGTGTAGTTAGATTCTGAAGAAACATCCAGCTGGATTGGACTGGAGCTGTTTTAGGGTTTCAGGTGTGTGAGTATACATGTCTGCTACACTGGACCGTGGGTAAACTGTCAGCTAATTCCACTTCCCTTCATGTAGGCCTGTTAACTGAAGAGCTCAATCTTTTTCCACTGGAGACAGTAAAAATAATTACAACTCAAGGGACAGAGACATTAGCATACTGTAAGCATTCAAAGAGACCTTCAATGAATGTGCAGAGATTATAGATACAGTTGAGATACACTGTACGGTCTGTTCATAACAGGAACAAAGACACAGTGTCTTCAGCTACATATCAGACACACCTAATGCATGCGTGCAAACCCACACACACGCACCTTCAAATACTCTCACACTATAATGAAATCTGCGTCAGAACCACAACCAACACCAATATTCTCTTTCCTGTGAGGAGTGTGTGTTTGTGTCTATGTGTGTGTGTGTGTGAGAGGAACAGAAAAAGAGACAGAGAGAGGGATACAGACAGACAGAGAGACTGTCTGAGAGAGAGCATGTGCATGCATGATAAAGAACAGTCAAATCTCCTGCCTTTGATACACCTTCAGTCTGTCCTTGGGATCTGAGACGTGTCCTTTAGAATCAGCAAGAAAAGAGAGAGTGTGTACGCGTGTATGTATTTGTGTGCGTATCCTGTCTGTGGGTGTGTGTTCCTAAACACATGAAGGCCTCTGAAGACTGGACCAATTAAGCGAGAGGCAGAAGCTTGTTACACCACAACAATCCACCTCTTAAATGTCACAGCAGAACTTCTGCATGTGACTCTTCAGTTTGCAGCCTTGTCTGTGTGTTTGTGTGTCTGTGTGTCTCTGTGTGTGTGTGTGTGTGTTTGTGTGTCTGCGTGTTTCAGGACTGATGGTTGATATTAACTCAGGGTTCATCAACTCTCTTGGTGTGTGAGGGATGTTGTCATATAGGGTCAGTGGTGGGACATTGGTCCAATCTATCACAACAGCCTTGCCTTACACACACTTAAACACACAAACACACACACACACATGCGCCCTCCGCTGGCAGGCCACACACAGAGAAAGGCCTATCAAAGCACTAATAACTAAAACAGCATCATAAAATACTTTGTAGTCCTACTTTAAATGTGTGAAATCTATGTTGACATCTTTACTTTTCCAATACTGAACTTGTTGAAAGTTGCGGGTTGAAAAAAACACCTCCCAGCAACGTCTCTGAGTTCTGACAGCCAACAGTGTTGATCAGATTCATACTTAGATCAGCTGGATCAATGTGTGTTGCAGAGACAGAAACACAAACATGGCTGTAATAAATGATGTCTCTCTTACTCCAGCTCAGGCAAGCTCTCTCAAAATAAGCCACAGCAGAAGTTTATAACAATTTTCATCAACTCCGTAAAGATAAGGATTGCTTTGATAATTGTATTGAAAAACTACAAGATCACAGCATAATATGAGTCGAAAACCTCATAAATGGGAAATGAAATGTCACGGCAATACACAGTGATCATTTGTCCTTACCAGTTTAGAGAGAGCGAGGACAGGAACAGGCTTGCTTAAGTGAAAAAGAGTTGCGGGGGACTTTAAGCTTCCAGGACACGACTGTTATTTCTCAGCATCTGTCTCTGCCTCCACTTGCCTCATTGTGGTCATGTGGTGGATTCATTAGAAAAAAACACCATGACAATGAACTCCAGTCAGTTTAGAATGTTTAAGATTGGGATTTTAAGCTGATTACATAAAAAATGCTCACAATCCGCTGTTCAGTGTTTGCTACAGTAGCTACAGTGAATAAGAGTGTGCGTAGCTGTGTTGAGGTGAGATGCTGTGGGACTGGGCTCCCCGAGGCCAACCAGACAGCATGGAGGTTTAACTACAGTGTGACTGCTGGAACAACGAGCAGGGCCTAGTTTAGGGCTGACACAGCATAATAATGGCCACATAGCACCTTGCCCACAGGGCTTAGTGTAACCCAACTGTGAAATGTGCCATAAAGAAAGGGACAAAAAGGGGAAGGGAGGGAGAAAAGGGGCTCGAGGTGGAACCGAAATTAATATAATGCCAGAGAGAGAAATTGATTAACTTGGGAAAAGTTGAAACTCAGGTATGGTGCTCAAAATGTAACATAAACATGGGGTGTATCTTCTCTGTATTTTTTGTGTGAAACAGCACAAACCAAAAAACAGGTACCTCATTGAGGCTAGAACATAAAACCTTCACCAGGATGGGCCACTGGAGGGTTTAGCCCCGAACCCATGATCAGTCTTCCTATCTTAGCTTTGGGTCACTTGTGAAAATGGCAGAGTGTAATGAACATGCAAATGGGGGACCGAGAATGAAGGGAAAGGTCAATTTGGGACTTAGTTGTGTGTCTTTCTGTCTTCCTCTTAGCAAACTCTTAGTTGTGGGTCGCTCAGGGTAGCAGCCAACTGGGAAATCTGTATTTGTTCTGACAAAGAGGCTCTACCTGAAATGCCAGAGTCACTGGGACTCCAGACAGACAGCTTTTTAAGGGTACACCATATATATCCGCAGAGAAAGTAAAGGTACTTTACAGCATTATTAACCTTTTCAGGTCAGATGTTGGGAAATAGAAACAAAAACAAACCAGAACTTTCCAGTTTGGTCCCGGGTGCCTGCTGACACCAGGCAGGCTGTTTGTGTCTACAGTTTTCTCCCAACTTTCCTGGCACTCAAGCTACAATGGACAAAATGAGAATTGGGTAAAGTTGGAAGAATAATCAGTTTGTAGTCTATTTCTGATCCCAGCTGTGGTGGGATGTGATGTGGTTGATTGCTGAGCAGCTGTGTATGCAGCTGTGAACCTCTCAGGCCTGCACTGTAGATGAATCATCATCAACTACCATTGAATGACAACCCAAAGATGCATGGCCTGAGGACATCTGAATATAAAGTGGCTGAGAGATGTACCCACGTGCTTTCTAGAAGGTTGGTGTGTGGAAAGAACAGCCGTGCATATGCTTTACGTCTGGCTGTATGGAGCTAGTACTATCCAGTCAGGACCCTGTAACCATGGAGAAGTTGAGAGGGAACGTGACACTGACCTTCTCCGACCCCCCCCATGACAGCGCAGAGGAGCGCCAACCTGACCTCTCGCTGTACCTCTCCCCCTCGTTCCCCCAGTTGGCACTGACCTCTCATCCGCTCTCTCTGACTTAACCTTTCCCCCACTGTCAGGTCCAAAGTCTGGCCATGTGGCAGTGACCTTTAACCCCAATCACCGGGGGAAGGGGGTTAAACTGGCTTTTACATCAGAGTTAGGAGGAGAAGTGTCCTGTGAATACAGTGCCAAAGGAAAATCCCTTGACGTGCGTGAATACCACACTTTGTGCATGCATCACTTAAAACAGATTCTCACCTGACACAAATAGAAACAGCCATTAGTAGAGGCATCCCTCTGTAGCACCCTGTTAATGTGAGCACACCTCTAGGAGCGGACCCAGGCCGCTGTAACACCCAGCCACCAGCAGACACAACCACACCGTTCACCCGAATGGCACTTCTTTTTCCATTATTAAGGAACTAATTGAACCTACATCAATTCAATTACTTGGATTGCATTTAGGTTTTTGTTTGTGAGCTCAACGCACCGCATAGAGAGAAATCAAATGAATTTACCAGGTAAATAAGGAACTTGAAAGAACTAGGAATTTCCTGCAATACTAAAAATTTGCCCATGGAGCTGAGAACAACGGCATTGCAAACACTGATCACATTCAACACTGAGGACATCACATCATGTCCTCATATCACATCCTCACATCATGTCCTCATATCACATCCTCACATCATGTCCTCATATCACATCCTCACATCATGTCCTCATATCACATCCTCCCATCTTGTCCTCATATCACATATATCATCCCACTATATCCTAAGATCACATATGTACTCCCATCATGTCCTCGTATCAAATATATCCTCCCATGATGTCCTCATTTATAGCCTCCCATCATGTCGTTATTTCACATATCCTCCCATTATGTCCTCATATCAGAAACAACCCCCATCATGTCCTCATATCATATATCGCCTCCCATTATTTCATGTCCTCATATCACATATGGCCTCCTATCATGTCCTAATATGTGGCCTCCGTCATGTTTTCCTTTCACATATCACCTCCCATAACACCTTCATATCACATATCGCCTCCCATAACACCTTCATATCACATATCGCCTCCCATAACACCTTCATATCACATATCGCCTCCCATAACACCTTCATATCACAGATATACTTCCACCATGTCCTCATGTCATAGACACACAGCATCTCCCCTCTCCATAGACCAGACTCCAGCATCAGAAACAATCAGCCCTTCACAGACAGAGCCACCCGTTAAAACTCATCTGAATGGCAGAGTGAGAGGGATGGCACAAAGGAGGAGAGATGGAGGGAGGAGGTGACTGTAGAGGGAAGGTATGAAGCAGTGACAGCAGGAGGTAGATAGTAAATGATAGAGGGATGATACATCTGGCTTTGTGAGCAGTGTGGGCCTCTACCTATCTGCACCACACCGATGTTGCTGGATGGTAAATAAAAGAGGGATAAAGGGAAAGAGACAGGCGGAGAAGGATAAGAAAGGGAGAAAGACAAGTCAGAGAGAGGGGTGAGGAAGGGAGGGAGGGAGAAAGAGGGGTGAGGTGTGTATGAGACAGGCAGAGAAAGAGGATGAGGGAAAGAGAGAGACAGACAGAAAGAGGTAAAGTGTTGATGAAGGAGGACAACATTAGAAGGAGACAAGGGTGAGGTGGGGATACGGACAGAGACAGACAAAGTGAGCGGGAGGAGGAGCGAGAGACAGACAGACAAAGGGAGCGGGGAGGAGGAGCGAGAGACAGACAGACAAAGGGAGCGGGGAGGAGGAGGGAGAGACAGACAGACAAAGGGAGCGGGGAGGAGGAGCGAGAGACAGACAGACAAAGGGAGCGGGGAGGAGGAGCGAGAGACAGACAGACAAAGGGAGCGGGGAGGAGGAGGGAGAGATGGGGTGAGGAGGGCCAGGGATGATGAGATGAGGAGGGATAACAAGGAAGGTAAGAAAGGTGAAGGAGACTGGTGGGAGAAGAGGGATGGCGACTGATCTGGATCCAGGTCAATGAATAAAGCAGCTGTGGTTTAAACACCTGACACTCTTCACTGTGTGTAATCAGACACCTTGATCTAGCCCATACATAATCCTCCTGCAGGCCAGGACTGGCCATATCTAGCCTACAGATACGGATAGTGTATCAAACCTCATGTTTACAAGTATAACCTAAAGCCATGTATCTGAGTAGAGATCAGCATAACTCATCCTCTGGGCTGTGTTCACACCATACAGCTTCAGATTGAAGCTTGATTCAGATGAATGCAATGATAACTGTAAGTACATGGAGAGAGAGAAGAAATAGAGGGTAAGGGGCTACTGAGATAGGGATAAGATCATGGTGGAAGACACAAACAATGAGAGAGAAAGAGACATAGAGGGAGAGAGTAGTTGCTATTTTTCTACCCAAATACTGTGATTCTGGTCAAAACACTTTGAAAATGTTGGAATCCCAGAAACAGAATGAATTATTGAAGAGCCAAGTGTTGAGTAGTTGTGTTCTTGTTTGGAACAATTGGTCGACAGTACTTTACATAACAGAAAGAACAGCGTACAAACATATATTGAATAACAGCAAAGAAAAGGAACAAGCACTGACAGACTGCAGGGCTTGGTGCAGACAAGAGGAGAAAAAACCTGGAGTAAACTATAAAACTGACATATTGCACAGCTGAGATGTGATTACAAATATTGCATGCTCTTGTGATATGAACGTCATCAATATTGCAATTTCTCAAGTGAATCTGAATAACCGTGCGACCCTGGAGTAGAGAAAGTACAGTTCGAGAAAGAGACAAGAAGCGAAAGGCAGTGAGAGGAGGACGGAGCGGTGGACAGATCCAGTCAGACAGGAAGTCACGGGACTCACCAGCACAAGCCCCGTCTATCTCCTCGTAGCCCACGCTACAGACGCACTTCCCCAACGGCACCAGCCAGTCACCGTCGGCGCCGCAGTACAGCTTGGGCGTGTCTCTTTCCTCAGCGTGGTCCACGCACGCCCCCCGGACCTCCACCAAGGACGAGGAGTCCACCCTGGGCACGGTGTCAGGAAACGAGGCCAGGTTCCTCAGGGTGAAGGGGCATTTCTTATAGTAGACCCGGACGGAGACCAAGGCGATGCATGCCCCAATGTCCTGAAACGCCAGATAGAAGCCCTTCCTGGAAACAGGACCCACTTCTCGTACCTAGAAAACATTGACATTTTTTTACAGTGTTTGCCCATTGGGGGGTGAATAAAGCAAATTGAATGGAACTTAATTGAATGGATTTTCCCACGTATTTCACATCATGACCCCAGCATTCACTTCATCTGTGGGACGAATTAGGTAGCATTTATTCGGTTTCTGCTGTTTTGACAACTATTACGGGAACTGCAATGTCAAACGTTTGGACTTGGCTAGAAAACATACTGGCTATGAATCAAATGATACTGATGTGGAATGAAGGTAAATGGACCTCCGTGTTGAGCTTGAGGATGCGGTCTCCGAGGTCCATCTGAGTGAAGCTCTCGTCAGCGGCGATGGTGTCGATCTTGGTGTACTGGGCGGGCTTAAACGCCACCCCATGGGACTCGTCGGTCTCGTGATAAAACAGGTTGAAGGTCTCTTTGCAGGTCCCAGACACCCAGGGGATGGAGTTACAGTCCCTCAGAGTAAAGCGCAGCTCCACATATACCTTGAAGGAATGAGGAGCAACACGGTCAAGCGGTTGGAGTTTAAAGCCAATTAGAATAGTTCGTAGTGGAGTCGGCCATTTGATGACAATCGTCAGCGGTGATTGACAGCTATCGTCGATGGGCCTGAGGGGTTTTCTCTCCCCTCTCCTCCCCAGCGTCAGATGATCATAGATCATTGCCTCGGCATAAGTGGACAGCTTAGTGCTATGGCTAATTGTTTTTGGAATGGGATATGTTCGTCTATGCCTAATGCGGTTCCATCCCAGGAAGTTGTTTACGAATTGCCGACATAAAAACCTAGCAATAAATAGCAAATAATGACAGGGAGAAAACACAATTGCAAGGTAGGCGGAATAGTAAGTTCCGCTAAACTTAATACATTTTTGTACATTTTTCTTGGCCAAATTGCAAACTGTTCTTCACAGAAATTAACAATGGTCAAGGATGAAAGCAAATTCTTTATTCTTTCATTATTCTTTGGCTTTAGTTTTGAAGGCAGCCTTTTCTTTATGATTTATGCAAAGTAGCATTTTCATTCTGTCGCTATGTGAAAATCCACTGGCTGCCAACATCTAATCCCGCTGAGAGATGATTGGAAATCATTCATACAGATAAAATCCATACATGCCAGTTTGGTTACGCCCTAAAGGGAGGACCATTGTAAAGTAGCCACTAAGAGTGTGCTTAAGAGTTTTATTAGGCCTATTCCATTGAAATATGTCTTATATTAGTGAGAATGATTAAGATTCACAAAATAAATGGACTCCAGTTACTCTTTGGCTTTTGTATACGTTTTTCAACCAATGTGTAAATATAGTTTGTTATAATGCGCTGTTTCCTAAAACGGACACCTCCATGAGCACCAGGGGGAGATGCCGGGGAAAGGATGATGGGACCTATGTCGTTCTAGACAATGTGCGTATGGGATCCTTATCGGAAATTAACCCACTTTACAGATTTTACCAGAACCATGCTCAAACCTACTGACCATCAGAACCTCGACCCACCTTCTGTGCGGCCTGACGGAAGATCCAGTTGGAGCGAAGCCAGTTGTTCTGGTTGGGTTCCATTACATTACACACCTGGAAGGTATGGATAGGACGATTGTGTTCATCCATCTCTGTTATAGCATCCCACTGGAGAGGAGAAGAAGAAAACAGACAAGAGGAGAAGGAAGGAGAGGAGAGAGAAGAGGAGTAAGGAGATGGGAGAGGAGAAAACGAGGGACCTTAAATACAGCCATCTTTCTCTCTACACTGAGGAGTTTATAACGCCCATAAATCTGTGTAACCTCAGTTCAACCATTCAAAGTTGGCCTTAGTTGAATTGACCATAGAATTTAATGGGAGTGACCTAACTGAGGAAAGTATGTGTCATTTAATTTTAAGGAATCCCACAACTGCAAGGCAAGACTCCATCCACATAGACACCAGACTCAGACGGACCGGTAAATGTGCTGCAGTAAATCAGAGGGTTGTATGTTGTTAAAGCGAAAGAGTTGTATGTTATTAAAGGGAAGGTGTTGTATATTATTAAAGGAAAGTGTTGTATGTTATTGAATGGAAGTTGGTATATGTTATTAAAGGGAAAGTGTTGTATGTTATTAAAGGTAAAAGTGTTGTATGCAATTAAAGGGAAGGTGTTGCATGTTATTAAAGGGAAGGTGTTGTACGTTATTACAGGGAAAGTGTTGTATGTTATTGAATGGAAGTTGACATATGTTATTAAAGGGAAAGTGTTGTATGTTATTAAACTGAAGGTGCTGTATGTTATTAAAGGGAAGGTGTATGTGTTTTAAGGAAATGTGTTGTGTGATATTAAAAGAATGGTGTTGTTGGGGATGATTATCTGGGGATGAGTACTTCTCCTTGTTTTTCTATATGCTAACAAAGGTCACGTTTGAAAAGTCGCCAGATTTTTGTGCATTTAGGCAGAAGGCTCTTTGAACAAGATTACTGACTCCTAAGTCATGTGACAAGGGTGACAGCTTTGCAGTGTAAGAGCTTCATGAGGTCAGCAGGTCACCTGCCTCTGTGTTGTTAGAATAGAAATGTAATGGAGGTGTTTAGCCTCGACCCTCTGGCTCTACCCTCTATTAAACTGACACACACACACACACACACACACACACACACACAGGTAGGTGTGTGTGAGTGTGTGTGTGTGTGTGTGTGTCTGACGGCTGTAGAATGACCCTGGACTACCTAACACCAAGCTGCTGGAATCAAATTACCTGTTGAGGAAAATGGTTTTAATCAGCTCAACAACAACACCCCAGATGCCCTTCAGTCTCGACAATCAACAATATGCCTGATGTGACTGTGACCTCAGGATACACTCTTTCATCCTTTTAATTCGGGGGGTTACTTTACAACAAGCGTGGCACTCATTTTGTAGTATTTCATTTTAGGTCAAATGTCAGTGGGCCAGATTTAAACCCATGCCCACTCATACAAGTGTGCCAGGTTCAGCAGCATAGCCACCCTCGACCACGGACAGCTCCGCACAGTTTGACCTCTACCTGCTCCGTCTCCTAGGGCAGGTGATCTTACTGAAGACTGCTGCATAGTAATGAGTAGCATCTGCCTGCAACAGAACAGCCAATGTAGCCTTGTGTCTCTCCCAGCCCCTCACATCATGAACACAGACTCGGCGTCTCAACCATAACACCTGTAAATTCCAAACAGTGAAAACACAGCTCACCCACTGGTCACCCAATCTCCCCCCCCCCCTCGCTCCTCCTCTGTCAGATCCATCCAGTCCAATTAATAAATGAGCTGAACAGACGCTCTTTATTAGCAAACACACTGTAGAGAGTTGGGGAAAGAGGACACTAATTTGAGACAATTATTTCAGTGATAAACCGACTCTGTTAATAAGCAGTTTTATACTTATCTAAACACTACCTCCCAACACGGGAACCGCAATCAACCACTAACGTTTGATGTCACAGACTCATTATCCTTTTTAATGACATGTTTTAATTCAATCAAAAGGACGACACGTTTTAATCTGTTTCTCCCTCAAGGTGTCCCAGTAATCATAACATAATTAAAACAAATTGATTTTGATTAGGTGTTATATTGCCTAATATGCATCATGTGTTATTGTGCTGCTGCGAATTCTAATCGGATGCCAACACCTTGGAACTCATCTTCAGCCGAGTGTCAAAATAAAAAAAAATTTTAACAACATGATTTTGATTTGTGATGTAAATGGACCGACTGCCATGCTTACATCAGATAAGGATATACAGATGCTGAGCATTAAATCAGTAAAGATCATTCCAGTTTACAGTACCTGCACTTTCCTAAATACAGAGTCTGGTGAGAAAGGTACGCTTCGCATCCAAGTCAAGTGTATAGACTGTGATCGCTACAACACCAAAACAGGTATTTTGGCTATGAGAAATCCTTTATCAGTAGCCTCCTTTACAAACCTTCCCCATCCATCCCCCAAAGGTACATCTTCAAAGACTCTCTCTCTCTCTCGCTCTCCAGCTTAGAGAAACTAAAGCAGCTTGACAGAGTTAGTAAGGCTAGACAGAGAAACCCTGGGGTGGTCTTAGAATGCATCTCTCCGCGGAGCCGTCCGTATGTGAGTGTGGATGGGGAACAGGGTGACGGGGAATGAATGACGTTGAACCTGTGTGTGTGTGTGTGTCTGCCAAGCCATCTGTCCTCTGGAAGGCACTGCTGCCATTCCACAGTGACCACGAAGCCGGGATGGAGGAAACAGCTGGCCCCCGGTGGCCCTGAACAGTCCTCTGGGTTCCACAGCTCTCCACACGCCACCCTGACACCTCAGAGACAGTGACTCTCCACACTGGACCCAGTCTGAGGGGAACGTTCCTTTCAAACTATCTGCTGTTATTTCCGGTCCCTGGCTGATGAAAGCTGATTTCGTCAGGCAAGGGAGCTGAATAGACTGGTGGAACTGCGGAGGGCCCCTTCCGAGCCGTGAAGGAAAAGCTGCTCGGCAAAAAATATTGCATCGGTAATGGAGTGTGTGTAGTTCCAGGATGTGGGCCTGGGTAACTCTGTGATGGTGTTCAGGCTGAGGTGAAAGGTCAGGGGTTGGGCAACGCTCAGGAAGACAGACTACAACATGGTTCCAATTAGATACCAAAACACAGGCTGATTCAATACCTGTTAGGCCCATGAAAAAACCTGCCGCTCTGGCTCAAACCAACGAGAGGGATGTGTCCCCGGGCTGGGGAAGGCCGAGAAGTCTGATGGAGAGGGAGGGGAAGGGGCAGAGGGCCAGGGGGAAGGACAGAGAAGGAAAAGGGCAGGAGGGAAAGAAAGAGGAAGGAGCAGAGGGCCATGGGAAAAGGGGAGAGGACCAAGAGAGAGAGAGAGGAAATGCAGGTAGATGGCTAGGCCGGGAGGCATGAGGTTGAGGTCAAATCCCATCAAAGACATCTAAGAACTCTGTGGGTATTCAGAAGACTGCTGCTGTGTGTGTGTGTGTGTGTGTGCGCGTGTGTGTGTGTGTGTGTGTCTGTTTGTGTGATAAATGGCAACAACGCTAAAGACAGGACCCCTGCAGACACAGTAACCCGTGAGGGAGGAGACTAAAAGGCCTGGCATCAGACACAACAGGGACAGAAGCAGAAAGCGAGAGAGCCAGGGAGAGAGAGACAGAGAGAGAGAGACAGGGAGAGAGAGACAGGGAGAGAGAGACAGTGTGAAGAATAACACTAACTGTAAGAAAACAACCCACACAGAAGAGCAGAAGGAAACAGCTTTCCAAATCACCCACTGAACACTCTCTGAACGTGGCTACACGCGTTTAAAAAGGATCAGAATGATATCAGTGCATCTTACAGTGTCAAGTAACTAGAGTCAGAAAAAAACAAAAAGAGAAACATCCTTGTAATTAAAACCCACTCCTTTTAATTTGACCGTAAAGAGTCCCAGTACTGCAAGGTCACAAATACAAGTACCATAACAGACCAAAAACAATAGTATCACTCGTTGACTGTGTGTGTGTGTGTGTGTGTGTGTGTGTGTGTGTGCGTGTGTGTGTGTGAGTGCGTGCGTACATTTTAATATTGGTGCCTTCTAATATTAATATTGGGCTTTTTGACGGCCTATTTACCTGTGTTATACCATCCTGGGCCGCAGACAGACTCTCCGTACCGTCGTATATAGCAATATATCTACGACAGCACCAGCAGCCACGGACACGGCTGACATAATACGCTACGTGGTCTCTGTAATATCAGGGGACACACGGAACAATATGAAACACATGGTTAACCCCTGTAGCACAACCTGGTACCAAAAACGGGTTCCCAGTAGCTCAATCGGTCAAAGAATTGCCCTTGCAGCTCCAGGGATGTGGGTTTCATCGCTATGGGGGGGTCAATAGACAAAAGGTACGAAAATGTAAGCATTTGTACGCCATGGGTAATGGGTAAAGTGTTGCAATATAATGCCACCAAGGTGTAATATTATAAGCCCTCAGAACTCCACATAACTATTTTATTAAAATACTTTAGCTATCAGACTGTTGGTTTTCTGGGAGAGAAGTGTAACAAAATACCCAGAAGGAGGCAGCAGCAGAGTACTAAAATTTTATTAAGAACACAATATAAAAATGTCCTTTTAAAATGTCCATAAAGTCTTCACCAACCGGCTAAAATTCTCTTGAGCTAACAGGTCTAAAAAGGTAGTATATTACAACAGACTCAGGCCAAGGATGGCGCCAAAATTCTTGCGGTCTCGGCACACAGCTTCCCCCTCAGCCAAACAAGTGCTCACCCTGCCTCAGGGCCAATCTGGACACAAGAAAAACTAGAGCAGTCACTTGCTTTGGATAACACTCAGAGTGTATCCAATAAACGTCAAGCGGTTGTTAAATGTTAACTCTGCCGGACAAAACTGTTCCCATATGATACAACGTCGGTAAAAGTAACAAAAAATGGCGCTGAGTAAAGCTGAGGCACTCTACATAACGATGAGACTATCTCCACTAGCCTCCGAACACAGCCGACTCACTAGGCCCCGCAGCCAGAACAAATGCCCTCTACACCACACATATAATTTAGCCAAACGCTATTCACACTACGCCTGGGTAGTAGGTTTGTGCCGACCCTCTCACCCTGTGCGTGATGTTGTTCGCCTAGCTACTCAAATGCTGCTGCCCTTCAGGGAGCCGACAGCTGGCAATGTGTTGAATTTTCAGGGTTTCGTCTCATCTAATCGTCCCTTCCTTTCTTACCTCTGTCTCTTATCACTCTTTGTTTGCATTTTATTTACTTCCGTTCTCTTCCCTTTCCTTTACTTTTCATACCTCTCGGTTTCAATATTTGTCTGTGAAAAGACCAAATGGACAGTCCACACCATAGGTCCACATGGGCCACCCCTCAGTTTGGGTTGGCCCAGAGGTTTGCTCCTCAGGCCCAATACACCAATAGAAACGCCTAATGAGTTGAGTTCAGAGTTCACCCAGGAAGCAAGAGAAAATAATGATAAAACATGCAAACACAAATGGATTAACTGAAACTGTTACACATGATGACTGCGTTGATGCAAATAATGTATTCACTTCCATAACGCAAAAGAATAGTGTCCAGAGCAAACTAAAACAAAACCTGAAATGTTGCAAAAAATATGAAATCCTGCTAAAACTAACAATTAACTGCTTGTCCACCACTTGACAGATTAATTGTTGTAAAGTTTGGATAAGAGCTTCTGCAAAATTTCCTGAATGTAGTTAACATTCTCTAACTTAACGCCCAAGGGCTGTTAACAGGACTAGATTGCGCACCTGATTCGCTTTTCCACAGAAGGCTGAAAACTCTAAGAGGAGGGACTGATAAGGGAAGGTAATTAACGTGTAGCTGCTTGGAGAAGGTCAGATCGTTCTACAGTATGCAAACATTTTTTGTCTATTACACTTTTTAAATATGAGTTGTTTTGATCCTGCATTTCTTCAAAAACAAGAATATAGATTGTTAATGTGTGTGTATGTGTGTGTGTTTGCCTAGCCGGTTAGCAATAAGATCCTAATGGTTCTGCTAAAATAATTAGGAATTTGTGCCAGAAAATGTCAGAGTCTAATTTTGATCCCAATCTGCCACTGCTGGTGTGTTATTCACTGTTTGCTCCCTCTCCATTTAAGCACAATGACGATCTTAGTTTCCCACTAGAATGGTTCGGAATTTCAAGTCCAAAATGCTAAGTTAAAACAGTTTCTGAGCCCGGATGTGGCTGCCCAAAGCCAGTCTTGATGCATAATTTAAAATGGTGGTGAAGACTGGAGAATTGATTTCTCTTTGAGACGTAGCCCATTTCAGTTCCAGTATGAAAGACAGACAGTTAAAGCCCCCTCCTTCCGCCCAACTGCCCCAGGAATGAAAGACTGCTATGAAACATCCTGCAGGTCTGACTTGGACTAAGTGGGGCTGCTTTCACATGTCCTCACCACTCGTTTCCATGGCACAGGTAAGGCAAATTAAACATTTAGATTCTAACCCATCAGAGTGGGGGTTGTAAAGTTTTATCTTCCATTTAAAAAGTAAAAACTCCTGTCTAGCTGTGATAAGGGGTTATCATTCCCTGTG
This sequence comes from Esox niger, assembly GCA_016801105.1. Lineage (NCBI taxonomy): Eukaryota > Metazoa > Chordata > Actinopteri > Esociformes > Esocidae > Esox > Esox niger. The sequence goes on from JACXGJ010007782.1 coordinate 21,580, forward strand.
AGAGGAGCTATTGGAATGTCTGGAACAGGCTCGTGTGTGTAAGTGTGGGTGTGTATTTTCCTTAGTTATAGGACTGTTTTCCCTCTCTAGCTCTCTCTTTCACACACACACACAAACACACACAAAGAAGCACATGCTTACAGTGAAAAATGTATCCACAGTTTGTCCTTCCTGTAGCATCTGCTACATGGTGTGTGCGTGTGTTTGCGTGTGTGTCACCTTTAATCTATAGCTGTCATATATCACCCAACGGATGCCCTTGAAAAACTCCCCAATTAGCTGGACACCTTGATAAGCTAATTTCCTGACAATGGTTCACCCATCGTCGTCCCGGGTGTGATCCACTTCCTGATGCCTAAATTCGATTAAGCGTGAAAATATTGGATGTTGGGAGCTCAGAATGTAAGGTGGAACCTCCTGGATGTGTATCAGCTATAGCAGATGGTGAAACCGACGTTCAGTTGGCTACACTAGTGCCCAGGCCAGACGGCGGAAAGCCAAGCACTTCAGGAAGTAGACTAGTGCCTCTACAGTAAGTTAACACTGACAGCTGTAAAATGAAAACGTTAGAGAGGAACAATCCAAACAAAACATAAACTAGTAAAATTATTTAAACTGTCTTTCTATAGGTCTAAAAGCAGAAAATATGTACCATGTTCTTCAAAGATTCCAATCGCTACTCCTGGACATCTTACTGCCTCTAGAGCATCAAAGACCGCTGGAAAGCGGAGACGTCGATGGTATGTAACACATTCTAAGTCAGCAAAATACGTCTTCATAACCAAGACTAAAACTCTTGCTTTTTGATGATTTTTTCCACAGATAAAAATCGAGTTCCCAAAACGTTTTTTTAGAAATACATTCCTTCATGATGAATATATTAAAACAGTTTTGGCAGTTCTATGATTTTCCTGATGCCCCCCCATAACTGCCCCTCGTGCGCTTTTCTCTGTCACAGGTTGTCTTGATCCGTTTTACACATGATAAGTGTCTCTCTCTCCTCAAGTCAGAGTCAATGCAAAACAGTTCATACAGCAATCCTAGAAACATGTTCCTTTTTCTGCAAAGACCCCAGACCCTGGAGTCCCTATGCTTTTCATCATCCATAGAGTATTATCCTTCCTCATTCAGGAAGTAACTCATCATCTACTGTCTGGACTACAACTCCCTTGGTAGGGCTCCAGAGGAACTGCTTTGCTTATAATTTACATATTGAGAACTATTGACTTGCTATAATTCATCCCATGTGGTTGTCTGAACTGGCTGTCTCGGGGTGTAAAGTATGTTCAGTTAACACGAGCAGACATCAACAGTCTCCAATAGCATTGTTGACAGGCATACAGGTTGCTGTAAAGGCAGCTGGAACAACCAACACACAATTACTGATTTTTGTGGAACGGACACAAATTCCGTATTAGAGCATTGTGACATGCACACGAAAAAGGCAGAAACGAATGCAAGAAATGTTAGATAATGGGTAAGATTAGGGTTAGGTAGATGTTAAGGTTAGGGTTAGGCAGGGGTTAAGGTTAGGGTGAAAGTAAGCTCTGCCCTATTTCTTGACTCTAACCAATCACAATGAATGAAGATTGAAAAGACTTGTCGATTGAGGAAGAGAGCTCAATGTATTGCCTGATCAGAAATGATAGATAACTAGTCTCAAAGGGAACATGCTACACGTTTTTCTGAGCCTGCCCTGGTAAATAAAGACCAAACAGATTCTTTCCATCACTATGGCCTGTCCCATTGTTGAAAATCCAATTGACATCTGAGTCTGCATGGTTCACTGTGCATTACAGGGAAGAAATTGACCTAGAACAGCTTCTTCAGATCATTTTAAAGAAGATTTTTGAAGATTTTATTTTTGTATAGCAAATGTAATGCAAAGTGGCTTTACTTTGACTGCTGAACACATTTTACTTAGTGGTACGCAATGCTGAATGACTTAGCAAGGAAAATCTATGTTGATTCATAAGAAGAGGTCTGCCTAGAAATATATTTTTTAAATAATTTTCTTGTCATTTTTGCCTTCATTGGCCATCAAGCTGCCCATATAATCAAGGATGACTTACAGAACAGCAGGCTTCCAGAGATGCTTCAGTAATCTGAAATGAATAAGCCTAGGCAACATAATAAAAAGAACAGATAGCCTACAACATCCGGCAGGTTTCCCAGACATAATCTGGTACAGATTTCCCCACAGAAAGACCCTCTGGACAAAATAAAAGAGGCAACATCAATAGAAAAGATTTTCACTGCATAAAAGTATATCTATAGCCGACAGGCCCACTTTAACCAAACTAAATCATTTTCAGAAAGAGAAATTAAACTCACTGATCTTCCCTAACGTCCCTTTAGTGGTCTAGGACTACCTCCGCTGATGGGGAGAATGTCCATCTGATTAACATGACATTGCCTAAGCTACTAATGGCTTCCTGTTTGGATTTTGTTTTGAACTGCTGCCTGGTTATGTTTTCCCCCTATGGCATAACAACTAAACATAGAACACATTGTTCCCCATGTTCATGAAATGATTTGAGTTGAATAAATGATTATTCCTTAGCTGAGTGATTGGGCCTAACACTGCAATTGGGACAGAGGCAGCTACAACCAGGCAACGGCCTTGACACATAAAAACACCAATGTTTTAAAAGTGCTCTTTTAAAGGGAAAGCATTATTTCTAACCACCCATGTGTGTGGAAATCAGACCTTTCAGATATTGAAATGGTGACATTTCACTTAGGATTTTACTTTGCCTGCAATTTTCTGTCAGGTTCTATTTATGGCTTTCTGCGGAGGCTGTTTTGCAGATTGGATTTTGTTGATATACACTACCTTTCAAATGTTTGGGGTCACTTAGACATTTTTTTTCTGTACATAAATATAACATCAAATTGATCAGAAGTATTGTACAGTGCAGTCATTGTTAATGTTGTAAATGGCTATTGCACCTGGAAACATACGCTTTTCAATAGAATATCTGCATAGACGTAAAGAGGCCCATTATCAGCAGCCATCATTCCTTTGTTCCAAGGGCACGTTGCGTTTGCTAATTCACGTTGATCATTTTATAAGGCTTACTGATCATTAGCAAACCCTTTTGCGATTACGTTAGCACCACTGAAAACTGTTGTGCTGACTAAAGAAGCAAAAAAGCTGACTAGATCTGTATATTCAGCATCAGTGTTTGTGGGTTCGATTACAGGCTCAAAATGGCCAGAAACAATTAACTTTCTTCTGAATCTCATTAGTCTATTCTTGTTCTGAGAAATGAAGGCTATTCCATGCGAGATATAGCCAAGTCACAGAAGATCTTGTTCAATGCGATACTCCCTTCACAGAACAGAGCAAACTAACCCTAACCAGAATAGAAAGAGTACTGGGAGGCCCCAGTGCACAACTGAGCAAGAGGACTAATACATTCAGTGTCTAGTTTTAAACAGATGCCTCACAGGTCCTCAACTGGAAGCTTCATTAAAAAGTACATTTCTAAGCGATTTCAAAGTCACCCCAAACTTTTAAACAGTAGTGTTTATTTTCTGGCTTTTTTTGCTTTCCTAACAGCGTGGAAAGATAGAAGAACAGTTTTTTTTTGCTGAAAGAGAAGTAGGTTGGATCCAAACCCATGCTGCAGGAGAACATGTGTTCTGGTGGCCGCTACTTCGACTTCTGGACCACAATGTCTTATTTTCTTTAGTTTTATGTTGTTATTATAGTAGTGACTTTTTGAGCTCTTTTTTTTTACTCCATTCCAACCGTTGTTCCTGTAATCAACACAAGGACCTTTTTGATCATTAAATGCATGCTCCAGTTGTCAAATCAGACTACCTGTACATTGCTAAGCCCAACTGATTAAACGAGAAACAGCTGTTCTGGAAATCCTGCACTCCCTCATCTGGTTAACAACAGCCAGGGAACCCGGAATTTGTTAAACCATCATTCTGGAATATTCCTGACGGAGAGGGCTAATACATACAATACTCACAGACAAGTTTTGTCAAAGCTCATAAACCTGCAGTACACATTTACTTGTAAAGCCCCATTGCTATCAGGCAATAAGTGGATGGTTATGCCCTAAGAGTTAAAATGGTCAAGGATTATGTTTGTGCCTGACAGATAAAGCCAGCAGTTGAACCCTTCTCTATAGACACTGCTCTGAACCACACTAAAGGAATAAGAAAAGACTTTGCAGTGTCTCCTGAATTCATGATCACTGCATTACAGTGAATACACATCTGACAGTATTTCTTCTTTATGTCTTTAGTCCACTGCTTCCCCATTTATAGGCAAAACACACACACGCATGCACGCACACGCACACACACACACACACACACACACACACCCAAGAGCACAGGCACGCATGCAGGCACACACACACACGCACGCACACATGCACATACACACATGCACAAAGTGGCCCCTCAAACGACATAGCCGCTACTTTTAGGTTTCTTTGATCCTCTAAAGACACTGTGAGCTGAGAGAGTGTGGAACTGTCACTGGAGAGTTGGCTCAGCCCTTCACAGTTTGGCAAAGGAATGAAAGAAGTTGACAGAAAGTTGAACCTTATACTTGAGAACGGCTGGGATGTGTGCGTGTGTGCGTGCGTGTGTGAGTACTCCTGTAATTGATTGATAATCTCAACCTCTCTGGTTCTAATCACTCTGAATAACGTCCGGTCGAGAACAGCTGACCAGTAACTGAAAAGATCAAATCCCCCAAGTCCTCAATATTTGCCACTTGTAGTTCAGGTTTTTCTTAGTAAACAGTGCTACTTCACAATCATTATTATGTCTACGGTGGTTCTGTTACTGTTGTTTTGGTGGAGGCTGAACACTGATTACCTCCGCTGAGTCCAACACTATATTGTTGGCCGAGACTGAACACAGATTATCTCCGCTGGGCCGGACTACATTGTTGGCTGAGACTGAACACTGATTACTTCTGCTCGTTGTGACAATGTTTTGTTGGCTGAGACTGAACACCGATTACCTCCACTGAGTCTGACTGTATGGTCGGCTGAGACTGAACATAGGTGAACAAGACTGAGTTAATGGAGTTTCCCCCCACCAGGTGTGCTCTCCTGAGTGTGTCTGTCTTAATGAGGTAACAGAAACCTGAGCAACACTGAACATGATCTATTTACTGTGCGTCGCTCTCTCTTTCTGGCTATCGGTTCCCTCTGTACAGTTCCCTGTTCCCTCTGTCCCATCCAGCTAGGTAATATCTGTTCCTGTCACAGGAAGAGGGAGACTTCTGGTCCATTCTAGCTGTGCCAGCAGAACTCTCTGGAAGATGGATAGAGCTACTAGGGCCTAAGACACCTACAACACAACAGATGTGGGGGAGGAAGAAAGAGGAGCTAGAAGGAGAGGTAAATGGGAGACATGGACGGATGAGAGGGAGAGGGGGAGGATGAAAAAGAGGTAAGTTGGGGAGGTGAATGGATGAGGGAGAGGAAGGGAGGACATGGGAACACTGGGGATCCTAGGTCAACTTTGACAAAGCCAAGAATACCAAGGCTTTTCTTGGTGTGTTGGTGTGTACATTCGTGTGTGTGTGTGTGTGTGTGTGCTTGTATGAGAGTGTGTCAGACAGCAGGGTCCAGTCGATGCTCTCCCTGAGGAGGATATTTGGTATGCTGGCGGCACTCCTCTCCTCAGAAGGCTCCGACAGCGAAAGGCTGTTTCTGTTCCTAAATGGACATTTAAGCATTACGTCCTCCCAGTGTGCTACATGCCCCCAGTTTAAAATCCTATTGTTTTAGATCTTGTCATTAATCAGACTGTAAAAACACACCTCTGTCTACTCTGCTGTGTAGGGAGATATCCATCAAAGTAGAAACAAATACAAGGAATACACAATGGACCTGCCCCCACCCCTAGCCACCTCCTGTACCCCAAGCCCCCACCTGGCAGATTGATAGGAGCCAGTAGCCAGCTGTGAGTGAACGGAATCTAAAGAGCCTTTCATTTCAACATCTATCACAACCTATGTGGATGCAGAGGGGCGGGACTCAGGTGTCATCAATCACCTCTCCCGGTTCTGAGAAAGAAGCCCTATTGGCTGGTGTCCACTTAAACTGCCTTTCTGTGTGCCTGAATGCTCTGATTTAGGTCAGATGAAAAGTGGAGCATATCGGTGTTCTTCTGTTCGGTCCCGCTCTCGCACTATCCTAATGTTACATGTTAAGGTAGAGAAGAGACAGTCAACACTCATCTCGTTCCTATTAACTGCAATGGAACATTGTGAGAGCAGCCAGGCACAAATACCACCTACAGTTCAGACTTGACAAAACACAGAAAGTGAGAGAGAGAGCGAGAGAGAGAGGGGTGGAAAGAGAGAAGAAAAGAGAGAGATGGAAGGGGAAATCGAGATGGAAGAGAGAGAGAAAGTGTGAGAGGAAGAGCAAGTGACAGCTAGTGACCGGTCTACTGCTACGCTTTGAGATTTTATCAATTTGTTCATAAGTGAAAATATCCATGCAGAAAATTAATCATCAACCAAAAAATCCCCTCTCATCAGAGTTCTTTGACATTGACAGACTTGGGTTCAAAGAGTATTAGTTTTCTTTCAAATACTTTAGCTCTGCTTGATTTAGCTACCCCAGGGTAATGGAGCCAATGGAATTGTCTCAACAGTGCTAAATCTTCCCACTTGACACAGAATAAGCTATATCAATAACCATCTGGAATAATGAAAAGAAACCCCTTAACTGAAGCCCCTACAGGGACAGAGCTAAAGGTCATGAACCCTGTCATCCATCTCTTGCTGAGGAGTGGAAAAAAAACATCTTCCTTTCCTCTCTTCTCTAAACCGTCTCCTTTTCCCCAGATCCCATCTCAGGAGACAGCAGAGACCTTTTTTCCCATATAGAGTCAAACTGAGTGGGAAAAAGGGGGAAAGAGGTTGGTGTTTTACATATATATTTTAGCTGAGAAGAGAGGACAGGGGAGGAGAGGACAGAGGAGAAAAGTGTATATGAGAGGGGAGAGGAGAAAAGAGGCAGCAGTATGGAATGTCAATGTGTGATACAGTCAGCTCAAACTGATATGGGATCAGAGTGACAGTTGTATGCAGAGGTGCTGTCATAGAGAGAACACACACACCCACACACACTGAAAAGTGTCAGGCAGCGACGCCTGAGTTCAGGGTGTTTCCGAGCGTGTACATAACATCATGTCACCCTGTGAGGTGTGTCCATATCAATAGCACTGATCTTATGTTCATCAGATATGTCATTTCCTGAAGCAGCACATCATAATATAAACACCAGTGTTGTTGAGGGCATGAGGCTGCTTCAAACAGACAGACAGACAGACAGACAGGCAGACAGACAGGCAGACAGACAGACAGAAATGCTGCTGCTTTCACAGTTGATTGCCCTGAGTTGTCAAAAAGAGGATGTCTGTCTTATAGAGGCAGAGGATGAGGGAGAGAGAGGATGAGGGAGAGAGAGGATGAGGGAGAGATAGGACGAGGGAGAGAGAGAATGAGGGAGAGAGAGGGTTAGGGAGACAGAGGGTTAGGGAGACAGAGGGTTAGGGAGACAGAGGGTTAGGGAGACAGAGGGTTAGGGAGACAAAGGGTTAGGGAGACAGAGGGTTAGGGAGACAGAGGGTTAGGGAGACAGAGGGTTAGGGAGACA
>JACXGJ010007783.1:0-29226 GCA_016801105.1 Esox niger
GTGCTTGGATCTTTTCTTAGGCCATATGGAATGATGTCAGTGCTTGGATCTTTTCTTAGGCCATATGGAATGATGTCAGTGCTTGGATCTTTTCTTAGGCCATATGGAATGATGTCTGTGCTTGGATCTTTTCTTAGGCCATATGGAATGATGTCAGTGCTTGGATCTTTTCTTAGGCCATATGGAATGATGTCAGTGGTTGGATCTTTTCTTAGGCCATCTGGAATGATGTCAGTGCTTGGATCTTTTCTTAGGCCATATGGAATGATGTCAGTGGTTGGATCTTTTCTTAGGCCATATGGAATGATGTCAGTGCTTGGATCTTTTTCTAGATCCTATGGAAATGATGTCAGTGGTTGGATCTTTTTCTAGATCCTATGGAAATGATGTCAGTGGTTGGATCTTTTTCTAGATCCTATGGAAATGATGTCAAAGCTGGGATAATCACCTAAGGCCTGTTGGGATCTTTCCATTGACCTTATGGAATTATGTCAGAGCTACGATCTTTCCAAAATGACCTATAGAATGATGTTAGAACTTGGATCTTTCCCCAGGTGCTATGGTCCTATGGATCCATTTCAATCCTGTCAACTGAATTGGATATTTAATTAATTATTTCTTTGAGTGCAAATTCATGTATGAATTGCCTGCAATTTAAATATAATTGATACATTTCTAAATGAAAATGTGGACATGATGCAGAACAAGAGGCAACATAAACAGAATAACAAACAAGTTTATACAGTATATGATAGCCAAGTTCAATTATTTATTTAATTATTATTTAAAAATATATTTTGCCCTTTATGTTGATGGGATTTAAGTGGCACATTGCATGTTGGGTCTTGTTGATTTGTCTTAAATGTCGACAGACCAAAAGAACCTGTCTGACAACCCCTTCCTCCTCATGAAGGGAGTGGGCCCATGTATGCACTGCTTCTCTTGGAAGCTAACTCTCTGAAATGGCTGCATAATTGATGCAAAAACATACCTCAGACCATTGACGTAGGAATCTCAATACTAGAATAGACATTGTTATGAGGAGATACTAGGTCAACCGTTTTGGTTCTGGACTGGGTGCGCTGTGAATAGACTTTGCATGTCATTAAACCAACTAGATATTCAATTTAAGTCGAATGCTTCAATGAATAATAATAACAGTGATGAATCTGTTAGTTTGCTGTAATATGATTACAATAAACATCAACTTACACTTTAATTAGCAGGTGACATCTGTGGACTGGGAGCGAGACACGTTTGAGATGGGGAACTTGGACAATGTAAAATATTACAGAAGTGGTTGAAAGCTTGATTTAAAAGTGACTACTGACCATCTGTGATCATTCTGAGTCAGGCAGAGCAGTCCATGGGAGTGGTGCCAGGCACCAGAAGGCTTGACGCTCCACAAATCTGGGATTTGGGGACGCAGCAGGAAGTAAAAGATTGCTTGCTGATTCAGATGAGGTCGCATATGTAGGGGGCTTAATCCATTTAAGGCCTTAAAACCGCCATTTTGAAATACATTCTGTAGTTGACTGGCAGCATATACTACTATTTTAGGTTGACAATGATTTCTGCTACAGTATATCACATTACTATTATTTTCCTATGTAAAGGAAATGAAGAAATACATCAGTCCTGTCTGGCGTTCCAGTTCGACTGGTTAACGAATTCTCCCTGACCAAAATGGTTGCCTCTGGAATTTTGAGGCATCATGACATAGCCTCTCTAGTATCTTTTTGCAAAAGACAACGAAAGACGAGACCTCAGAACTGATCTCTAAGATGATGCAACCTGATGCAAGCCAGAAACAATGTCATTACCCAATGTTTACTTATATAACATCACTGACATTTTAATTAGAGGTTCTAATATTTATGTTTTCCTGATTCTATAGTTGGGTCAAAAAGCACTTTTGTAATGAAAGATACTTTGACAGTAGAATCCATTGTTCCTTTATAGACAGGGAGGTCTTTTTTCAAGAAGGATTGTGGCCATAACAGTGCTATTCATCTTGATTGCGAGGTCACATAATAGAATTCAGCAGCATGAAGTATAAGATGGAGTCTGTGTGTGGAGAGACAGAGGTTTCATATGGAATGTTTATAATGGAGTTCTCATGTATTTACTGAGGATTCTAGTTCCAGCACCCACACAGCCCACAATGATGCAGACCTTGGATGTAGCCGGGCCTCTTTGCTATGCTTTTGGCCCGGAGGTGCGTTTAGCAAGAAGCCGCTGCTTTACTTTACATCTGATACAGCAAAGAAAACATTAACACCAAAACTGTGCTGAGCCAAAGTGAGAGATTAACTTGTCCCGAGGCAGATAGATAAGACTGCTTTATAAACAACCGGTTATAGCAACAGTATTAACACAGTGAACATGTATGTCCCAAATTTCAACCTTGCACTCTTTATGGTGCACTAGTTTTGACTAGGGCAACTAGTGAGGTGGCGAAAAGTATTGGGCAGTATTGAAAATAGGATGCCATTTTGGGCGCACATAACGTGAACATAGTAACATCTCTTTGGGTACTCTACAGAAGGATCAGACAGCATGACTAGTTTGTTTTTCTGTCAGCACAGTAATTCAATCAGTTGGCTTTGATGCAGTAGCCTATAAACAGGATCCACCTCAGCAACCAGTTAATACCAAGTAACGTTTGTGTGACTGTGAACATCAATTGTACTTGTGTCTATGTTTTTTGTCTCTATATTGTAAGTATAGATTTAATACTGTATATAGGAATATGACCAGGGTAGTAATGTATCCAAAATGGCACTAAGATCCCGACGTATTGAGGGAGGGAAAGGTTTTGACCACATCCCTCTGATTAATTCTCTGATTAATGATAATGCAATAAATAGGCTGTTTTTGAACAGAGAACTGGTCAGGCAGGTATTGAGTGGATCAGCAAGCAGGATGAGATGTGACATGTGTTGTTGGCTGGATTTAAAAGTAGGCTTTCCCTCTTTCAGGGCTCCTGAGAAGACAGATTGGAAAGCCATCGATAGAGATTCATTGCCCTTAAGCCATGCTAGCTCCAGGACCGGCAAGCTAAGCTAGAAGTGCCAATAGCACATCTCGTCCTGGGAAATGGAAAATAGTGAAAAAGAAAAATAGAGGGAGAGATTAAGAGAGAAAGTCTACAGCCAACCATGACTACTGATGCCATTGCTGTGTAGTTCAGGGCTAGAGCTGTGTCCACAGAGCCAGTTCTGCTATAACCCTGTCATGTAGTTTGCTATGGAGTCATTAAGTGTAGATATGTCTCTGGTTTGTAGTTCATCTCTATCTAAAATGCTATAATTCTTAAAACTATATTGTCAGCAGAAAAAGGTTTCTCATAGACTGATGGGTAATAGCTTTCACTGTAAAGAGTGAACATTTTCTGAAACGGAAACTTTGTGGTTGATTTTCTATCATTTCACATGTTTTGCAATGTCTGTCTAGAGGTTTGCTGAGAATGTTTTTTTTTTTTATCCGAAAAGATTTCAGAAACTTCTCTGTAACTTCCGTAGGCTTTATTTTGCTCATATAAGCAAAGTGCCAATAGGACATATTTCTGTAGATAATCCATCTAAATGTTATTGTTTTTTGATGTCTCTGTGTTTCTTGTTACACTTCCTCTTTGCTTTACACTTCCAAACCAAAAGGTTTTAAGATAAACATTTGCTTTCATGTTCACTCATTTCACAATGTATTTATAATTATTTGATGTACATCTTATGTTTTATAGGTACATATAAGTACATTAGTTTCCCCTGAAAACCAGATTACATTTGAGGGTTTTAACGACTTCATCCTGTCAGAAATACCAAGCCCTATACATTGGCTTTGCATTAATCACCTTTATGCAAATATCCCGTAAAATCTTTAGACCGTCTTCAGCTAAAGCATTTTATATGTTAATATGCTCTGACTCATCTTTTTCCTCCTCACTCATTCTCTGCATTTTCTTTCCCACCTTTGGAATTAACTATTCATCAGTGCTCTCTTCCATACACTTTTTCCTTAATATTGCTTTTATCAGTTGGAGATTGGATGGGGTTTCTTGTGTTTGCAAATGTGTACCTTCATGTTTTTTTCTTCCTCCTCTAATAATTGTAAATACACTGATGTTTTAACAGTTCATCAGCCTCTTCCTGTTAGATCCAGTCTCTGTGAAGTCCTTTTTAACTAAACAATCTTCTTCATTAGAATATTATAAATAGGGATTATATTGCCATCTAGTGGACATATACAGTATTGACGATAATCTTATTTTCCATTGGTTGACTGTGGCATTAATTAATATTTTCAGATTTACTGCTCATTTGCTCATTCTCTGGATTAAGATTCCAACATAGGTGATTTTTGGCCCAGAGATTAATTCAGAGTTGCAAATCCGAAATATGACAGAATCTCCAGGAAATGTTGCCAAAGTGCATCTGTTTCTCTGCCATGCCAACTGTAATAGCCAAATGCATGCTTTACGTAGCAGGCTTTTTCCTTTTAATGCTCTCCTGTCTAATTTTCATCCCAATAAAAACAAATGACACAAAAACTGTCACAGCTTGTTTTCTGACAAAGACCATCAGGAAAGCAGGCACACACAAAATGTAATGTTCCTGCATTGATTGCCTGCTAGTTTTAGAATTTATTAAAAATAAATTATGTCCTGACTTTTGAAACACTGTGTGACCTTGCAAACAACTATGTGGATGAGCCTGTTGAGAGTCACAGTAGTTAGTGCCAGGTTGGTAAGCGCTTTACTGAGAATGGCTAGAACCAAAGAGGCCCAACTCAAAACATCTGATGAGGTTTCCTTCAGACATTATGATTCTGTCCACTGGACAAGCCTGCTAGAGAATCTCAGGGCGTCATACATTGTTGTCACCTTCTAGTTGAAAGTTACTCCTCATTAGCTGTGCTTTTGAATGGATGGTGTTTTTTAAAATCTTTATATTAGTCCTTATATTTGTCTATTTGCTACCCTATTCAACCACTTTGTGATGTTATAAAGAAAGTTGCTTTGCCACTGTTGCTTTGCCTCGACAAACCTGGTGACTTCAACCACTACCAGTTCTTTCCAAATCCATCTGTAAATCAGTCTATTTGTGATTCAGCCATCGTAACACACACACATAAGCACCCTTTCCAAAACTAACAAACACAACCAAAAAACATATTGGTTGCCATGCCAGGAGTCCATAGGATCAATTTGTGGCAGTGTGTGGTGTTCTGAATCGGCACACCGTGTTCACCACACTGATTATAAGCCTGGATTATTGTGTCCATGACAACGAGATACAATGCAGGGCTGCTTTTCTTGTGAGTTCACATAAAGTCAATCTGCATTGGTTCTCCATGGATCCCAGTGTCTACAGCCAAGCATTTACAGTGCTCAAAAGTTTGCATACCCTTGGAGAACTGATACTATATGTACCATTTGTAAAGAAAACATGAGTGAGCAAGCGAAACCCATTTATTTCTTATGAGATTCACATTCAACTGTAGGTCATAACAGAATGGTACAATCATAAAACAAAACATGGCAACAAAGAATTACATGAACTGACCCCTGTTCAAAAGTCTGCATACCCTTAGTCCTCAATACTGTGTATTGCCCCCTTTAGCATCAATGACAGCATGAAGTCTTTTGTAATAGTTGCTATGAGGCCCTGAATTCTTGCAGGTGGTATAGCTGCCCATTCATCTTGGCGAATTGCTTCCAGGTCATACAAAGTCTTTGGTTGTCTTGCATGAACCGCACCTTTGAGATCTCCCCAGAGTGGCTTGATGATATTAAGGTCAGGAGACTGTGATGGCCACTCCAGAACCTTCACCTTTTTCTGCTGTAACCACTGGAGGGTCAACTTGGCCTTGTGCTTAGGGTCATTGTCGTGTTGGAAGGTCCACGAGCGTCCAAAGCACAGATTTTGCGCAGAAGAATGCAAATTGCCTACCAGAATTGTCTTACCAGAAATTTTTACAAGATTCCCTGTGCCTTTAGAGTTCACACCCCCTCAAAACATCAATGAGCCCCCATCATTCTTCACAGTGGGGATGTTATTCTGTTCACTGTAGGCCTTGTTGACCCCTCTCCGTAGCATGGGGTGTCCCATTTAGTGTTTGTGGTTGTGACCATAATGCTCTATTTTGGTCTCGTCCCTCCAAATTTCAGCGTGTGAGAATCTGTGAGGCGTGTCAAATTGTTGTCAGGCATATTGTAACCAGGCTTTTTTGTGGCATTGGCGCAGTAAAGGCTTCTTTCGGGCAACTCGACTATGCAGCTAATTTTATTCAAGTATCGTTGTAATGTTCTCCTTGAAACAACCACACCGTCTATTTCCAGAGCAGCCTGTATTTCTCCTGAGGCATCCTGTGGGTTTCTCTTTGTAATCTGAGCAATTCTTCTGGCTGTTTGGGCTGAAATCTTTCTTGGTCTACCTGACCTTGGCTTGGTTCAAGAGATCCCCGAATTGCCATGTTTTCCTGTGTGTGTCACTTTCAGGGCAATTTGGGTGATTTCTGTTATCATTATGATTTGAAAAGGAGACAAACAACTATGTGATAATAAATGGCTTCATATGATCACTATCCTTAAACGAAATAAATGTTTTACTTGATCAGTCATATTTTTTTTATTTATGCAGGGTATGCAAATTTATAAGCACAACTGTCATTCAATTGAAAGGCGTGATGAACAAGCAGCCCTGACCAAACAGGTCTCTGGACTGTTGTACAAAGTAGACAGATGTGTGAACTAAGTGTGACCCCTGGAGCCCAGCTCCACATTTAACTTTGGCACAAGGCTGGGAGAGAGAAGAGCCTCTCCGTGACTCTCCTGTGACTGTCTGATTGACAGGAGAAGAAGGAGCAGAGCAACATCTAGGAGCCAAATAGGTGAAAGAGCAGCATTCTGACAACAAGCTCAGCATGGGGTGTCCCATTTTGCCCCATGGCTTCAGTTTGTTCCCTACACCTCCTCTTCAGTCTAGCAGGGGAGAAGGGAAAACAATATTTTTTTTATTCAAACAAAGTTATTGTTTTTCACCAGTGATTATGTGTTATCTGTCATGTCTTCTGCTGCAACCATAAGAATGCTACGACACATTTGCCCATTTCTTTCCTAATAATCAAATCAGTTTAATGAAACTGTCTGACGAAAGCTCGGCAAAAATATATTGGACTAAAACCAAGCTATCATGAAACCCAAAACATTTCTGCTTTTATAGAAGGTACAGCATAGCACGCTTGCCACCATTTCCTAAGAGATCCAGGCTTGTCCCTCTTCTATACTGTACTTTAAAGCCACAGTCTATTTTCTATTGGAGGCATTAGCATTGCAATGCAGTAGTGGATATGATTGAATAAGACAATTAACATGAAATACTGCCTGAGAGCATGTTGTAGCCTTTCTGTAGATGTCTGTGTGGTTAGTATATACTCTACATGGACCAAGCATTCATCCAATCTCTGTCTCTATCTCCCACTCTCTTGCTCACTCAACCCACCCACCCCATACACTTCCTCATTCGCATTCCATCCCAGCATTCCCTCAGTATGGGAGGCCCAGACCTCGTCCAGAGTTGGACCTTCCTCCAGTGTGCAGCTCACCCCCCCCCCCCGTTAAAGCACTCTGAGCCCAGCTCACAGATACAGACAGACAGGCAGAGTAGCACTGCACTCTGTACAGCCAGAAGGGGATACAACACAGATCCTACTAACTGACATTCATGCGCTGATTTGCTGTTTCTGGACCAGCTAGAAACAACCAGTGAGAGGACAGCTGGCGCTGAATAGGGATGACTTCCACACTGGTGTTTGAGTGGACTGGTCTTCCTTTCCTCCAGACAGGTAGCTGTCAACTTTTTGGAGCCACGGTCTGACTGACGCCTGGAAGACAGAAAAGAAGGCCGACAGCCAGTTCATGTGAAAGTCGTTTCAGAGGCCCGTTAGCCTGTCCGCTGCCATGCCGAGGGTCTCCCGGGCCTACCGGCTGTTCTGCCACATTCTCTGTCTGGTCCTGGCTGCCATTCTCCTGCCAGGCCGCGTGTCTCTGGAAGAGCTGCCCAGGGGCACCGGGGATGTGCCTGGAAGCGGCTCCGTGAGCGACAGCACTGACACCAACCCACGCCAGGTCATCTCTATCCAGCGCGGACCCTGCACCTACTCCTTCCTCCTGCCCGAGAACGCTGGTGGGAACCGGCCGTGCTGGTCCGAAGCAGAGGACGTCGGTAGCGCCAGCAGCAGCCAGGCCCAGAGACAGTACCACGGAAACACTGTACAGGGAGATGCCCCCCCGGTAGAGGCCAACTCGCCAGAACCGGTCCGAGGGCTTTCTAGCCAAAGGATCCAAAACCTGGAGCAGGTTGTGGGCAACTATACCCTGTGGATTCAGCAGGTAAGGCTCAGCGGACCGAACAAACAGTTCTGTAGTAGCTGATGTAAAACCGAAATGTAGGGAGATAGATTGCTGGCAGAGCTTTGATGTACAAGTGTGGCTGGGTGTGACTCTTGGTCCCCAGGCTGTAATGTAGGAGTGTGGCTGGGTGTGACTCTTGGTCACCAGGCTGTAATGTAGGAGTGTGGCTGTCTGTGACTCTTGGTCACCAGGCTGTAATGTAGGAGTGTGGCTGTCTGTGACTCTTGGTCACCAGGCTGTAATGTAGGAGTGTGGCTGTCTGTGGCTCTTGGTCCCCAGGCTGTAATGTAGGAGTGTGGCTGGCTCTGACTGAAAATGTAGGGAGACATGGATCCTTATCAAAATGCATTAGACAGGCATGCCTTGTCCCAGTGCTGCATGGTGGTCAACCGGCTCTCTGCTTTTAATGATATGAAAACACAGAATGCTCTGCTGCCTTTAGATCGAATTATCAAGTTGTGATCAAAGTTGTATAATATACACTGGACATGAGTGGACCGTCTGGCCAAGCTGTGTGTACCGTCATAACATAAATCTTTATCTTTCTGTAATAATTCCAGTAAGTGCACACTATCAGGATCCAACCTGTGAACCACTTCAATTACAGCTACACACATTTGGCTCAATCCAACCCAGGCCTGTTTCTGCTTCGGGAAACATATGGCAAAATAGCAATACAAATGAAACAATAAACCCCCTTCTGGTTTATTGTTTTACACTCATTCTGCACATCCATACAGTGCTGAATCGTGTGGAGGATCTGTTGTTTGAATCATTCAATACTGGACATCTGTACTTGACATGCACACAAACCTAATATTCACAGAAGCTCACCTTTAAGGATGTAAAAGTGACTCAATCTTAAACAATAAGGAAATACCCCTGTGCATGATTCATAAAAACACTGTTATTTCTAAAGAGTGAGACACAGTAATTTTCCATTGTGTGAGTGTGAGTGCGTGTGAGCATGAACACAGAGGCTGTGGTGCAGGCCCAGGGCTGACAGATTGATGGCAGAGCTGTGACGTACAAGTGTGACTGGCTGTGACTCTTGGTCACCAGGCTGTAATGTATGAGTGTGGCTGACTGTGACTCTTGGGTCCCCAGGCTGTAATGTAGGAGTGTGGCTGGCTGTGACTCTTGGTCACCAGGCTTTGATGTATAAGTGGCTGGCTGTGACTCTTGGTCACCAGGCTGTAATGTATGAGTGTGACTGGCTGTGTGGTCTGACTCTGAACCCTCTCCCATTGGATCAGTGTGGCCCCATTCAAGGCTGAGAGTGGAGTGGGATGGGTGCATTCAGGGAAAGGCTCTGCATTCTGCCTGTCTGATTGCCTGACTATCTCACCATCTTTCCCTGACCAACCGGTAATTTGGCCAGCAGTGTTCAAATTCCAAATCTGAGAGGCTGCTGTCAAAATAATTAGGGAGACAGCAAAAAAGGCACTTGAAAAGGGTATGAGCCTATCAAACTAAAAACGTACAGACAATTCCTTTGACCTCATGGTTTATTTACATTTACCGACAGCTGTGGGACCTTGTATAGACAGGTATGTGCCTTTCCAAATCATCTCTAATCAATGGAATATACCACTGGTGGACTCCAGACAACATGCAGGAACATCTCAAGGATGATCAGTAGAAAGTCAATGCACCTGATCTGGATTTCGTGTGTCATAGCGAACGATCTGAATGTTTTCTCAGTTGTTCTACCCGTTTTATATTGGTCATTATGGGGTATTGTGTGTAGATTGGTGAATGATTTTTATCATCATTAATCTGTAACATAAAAAATCGTGGAAAAAATGAAGGGGCCTGAATGCTTTTCCAGTGCACTGTATAAGACCAACCTATTCTGGGGTTCTCTGCCCCCTGAAATGTTTTTGATGTGTGCATCTGAAATCTATTTCAAGAGACTCGTTGACAGACGTTACGATTAAAAACCATGTCATTTTATATGTGGTGCTGACATGCCTATTTCTGTGATTTTCTGTGAGCTTTTTAGAAGTTCCATGGTCAGTATTTCATTCATTGAGAGCTAACATGGTAATAATATTACATATATCTAAATGCAATTTGGATTGGAAGGGTTTTCTTGATATATGTATTCAACATAACAGAAGTGTCACAATTAGATCCATTTTAGATGGACATTTACAAATAACAGCTGGTTTTACAAAAGGTTATTTTAGTGTGTCAGAAATATTTGGACAGTTGGCTTCCCAGTTGCTTTCTATTAGGGAGCAGATGTTTGTCACCCCCATTGCCTAATTCAAGCATACTTTTGTCTTTTGTCATTTTAGGAAGCACTTTTTGCAGTCTAGTCTTGATTCTAGCCTTTGCATTTGGAGTCTGTTGCTTGTGACTGACAACATGAGTAACACTGGTGATTTCAGTGGTGGCAAACAAGTTGATAGACCAAGAAATTACTATACAATGAAGAAAGCAAAACATTCAGACGGATCAGGAACACTCCAGGAGGTTGGCCACTCCCACCAGCAGAGGACACACATTGGCTGAACTGTAAGCCACTCCCGGCCGCCATCCAAATTACATTGGCTGGACTGCAAGCTGCCTTAAAAACAGGCTAAAAAGTACCTAAAAAAGAATGTGAAATTCTATAAAAAGCATGTATGGCTGCCACTGGAACTGGCCCACTTGTCTTCATTGATTTTGTTGCTGCTAACAGCAGCAGGATGAATTCTGGTGTGCAAAAACATGTCTGCTCAGATCCAATCAAACTTCAGACTGACAGTCTGCACTTTAACTACATAGGCATTATATCATTTCAAAGGGACGGAAAAAAACGCGTCACTGTCTAAATACTTCTGGTTATCTTGGCTGCAACTCATCTGGGCTTATGTTTCAGGAATTGCCTGATTTATTAGGGCAAGGGTCACTATATTAAGAAGACTGACACGTTACACATGTTCTCCTGCTCAATGTTTACACTGTGCTATAGCTCTGCCCGTCCTTTACCTCTGCATTGACATTTACATGTAAATATACTCTGACCTTACAGATTAATGTAATCCATTTTGTTCCTGTCTCGTTGTATTAGCCAGCTATGGAAATGTCTTCAGTCTTAGTGAAAATGTGCTCTGACTACATAGCAGCAGAGATAAACACTCTGACAACTGCACTTTCCGGCCACCCCTAGGCTTTCCTCGGTGAAGACAGACATCTTAATGTTCTTACTTTGGATATCACATGCAGGGTGATCGGACATGTTAGGACACATGCCCAGTTAGATTGTAAGAGCGTATCCCCAGTCCGGCCAGTTGAGAAATCTGTGATTCTTTAATTGCTCCTAAAAATTGCTCTGGATATGACTCTGCTAAATGAATAAAATGTTCATATATAGGCACCTTCCTGGGTTAGTAGAATAAAAATAAATCACTGAATGACCCAAAGATAGCACCATACTCAGAAAGACTTCTAATCTCGATAATCATCCTCAGGATAGCGAACAAGATATGGATAATGTAACTGGCAACCAAGCACTGTCGACATTACAGATTAAAAATGCATAGAAGAGATTGGTTGAATAATGGGAAATGCCTGAACTCAACCACCCTGAAAGAGCTTGCTGACCAGGGACCAAAGAAGGTTTTAGGGAGGACCATATCAATGCAGTAAATCAAAATCACTGAAGGGAAGGGATATCCGTTATATTCCCAATGTGGGACCAAACAACTTAATCATAAGGGTTCCTCTGCACTTTTCAGCAAAGATTTCCACAGAATTTCTCAAGCATTGTCTCAACTTTTCCTGTTCTATCAAAGTCTACTGCTCCAAAAAAGTTGGTATGGATGCTTTTGAGTGAGGAACAGAAGGGTTAATATTAAACAACCACTGCAAATTGTACGCTTCTGTTCCTCACACACAAAACTTCCTTTTCGACTGTTATGGAAAGAAAAGAAAAAGGTGCCGTGATCTCTGAATAGTTTTTAGAAACAAAAAAAGTGGAAATGCACTTTTTGTTATCGGAACCCTTATATGACCTTTTGATCCTCAACATGAGTTCCTAGTTGTAAACATGCCTTTTTACACATTGCTATGTTTGTGTCAGATCGAAAGCTATGTGAAGGACAGCCTGAAGGGGAGGTTGGCTCAGCTACAACAGAGTGCCATCCACAATCACACCGTTGCCATCTTGGATCTGGGAGCCAACATCCTAACAAAGACCGCCCAGCAGACACGGAAACTCATCGACATAGAGACCCAGGTGCAGTTGTGAAAGGAATAAGAGCATGAAAGTGCAAGTAATGACATAATGTAAAGATCTAGTCGGGGAAATCCAGTACTTACACAATTACATATAATGTGTTCAGAAGATAATGTTTTCATATTTTACCAGACAAGTCAATTAAGAAAATATCCCCAGACAAAAGGCCTCTTGTTGGATAGGCCTGTTTTATGTAAAACACACAGCTAACACAGACATAACAGAAATACAACAGGAAACAGAGCACACCACTTGGATATACTGTATACCTAACAGGCAACAGCAACACAATTTCAAATGTCTTAAGACTAGTTGTGGAATGTAATGCATATGTATCGACTATTTAACAGCTGTTGTTAGACAGCAATAAAGGCAACTAACATATAGAGTTACCAAAAATCCAAATCATATATACAATAAGATATGGATGACGTAGTTCAAAACTGTCAGGGATCCATTTTGACATGTAAGTTCTACTTTCAAAACGATTGGATTCTTGACGACAAGATCACTGCACTCTTGATCAGATGAATGAATCTATAAAGTACATTAAATCAGAGCAACTCTATACGCTGGGCGAACATGAACGATAATGACTGTTTCCTCAGATGTTAAACCAGACCTTGAGGCTTGAGATTCAGCTCCTGGAGAACTCTCTGTCCACCAACAAACTGGAGAACCAGCTGCTCATTCAGACAACTGAGATCAGCTACCTTCACCACAACAACGAGTAATATTAACTCACACCGCTTTCTTCCCACAAGTCACCGTGTTTCGACTGCTTGGTTAGCTGAACTACTGATTGTTTGTTTATTTACTGACCAGGCTCTTGGAGCAGAAGCTGCAGGCGATTGAGTCCCGGCACCACGAGGAGCTTGTCTCCATACAGGAAGAGAGGAGCAGCCTGCAGCAATTGGTGAACAGACAGAGCGGCGTGATCACAGAGTTGCAAGCTCATCTGGACCAGGTCACTGGCAACAATAGCATGCTGCTCAACCAGCAACAGCATCTCACCGACACTGTCAATAATCTCCTGAAGCTCTGCTCCAATCACAGAGCGTCTGGAGGTACTGCCCATACAGAAATCTTATAAATGGCCATAAATGGCCATATGCATTCAAAGACTTAACATATTTCAAAATACATGATCATGTATGTTAAGTACATATTTCAGTCAGGCATATATAAAAACAGCTAATTCTGGTATATTTTTGACATATATGTGCATATGTGTTGATCAAAGCATTATACAGCTCTGGAAGAATTTGCACCTTTTTCTTTCCTTTCCAAAAAGTCTGTACATTTTTTCCAGAGCTGTAAGTTTACAACATATGTGCTCATATAAAACATATAAGTTACATACATATATTACCATAGAAGGATGGATGGAGGCTGCGCCCAATGTGTGCTTTTTTCCCTGATTGAACAGAATATATCAGGCATCAATATCATAGCATGGATAAGAGTGGTCCCAGGAAGAGGGTTGGCTTTTTATGTTGCTACGAATAGGGTTTAATACAACAGAGGGATTATTCACGCATATGTTCTTTCATTTTGTAAGTCACCTGGGTGGTATAAAATAAACTGTTAAAAAGCACAGAGATCAGAGATCAAAATTAAAGTATAAGCTGAAGACTGAATACCACTTATGACTTAAGAGTTAATAGAGAATTCTGCTGAACATCAATAAAAGTATCTCAGTATTCCAATTGACATTAAAAGCTTCCTCAGACTAAAAACGTGTACGTCCATTAATACAAGAACATATAGACGATGCATACCAGAACATAAAGACTTGATAGAAACTGTCAGGACTGTTGGTAACACAGAGGTTTGGATGCATTCAAATGGAAGCCTAGCTGTTAAGGTTTTTCTCTTGTGTCATTTTCTGTTGAAACAGTGGTCCCAAACACCAATGTTGTCTTCAAGCAGAGAGATTCATCGCATGAAAAGAGAAAGTATCGGGACTGCTCTGACATCTTTCAAGCTGGCTTCAACAACAGTGGAGTTTATACTATTCACATCAACCCACAGGAGACCAAGAAGGTTGGTGAAACTTGACTCGTAACATTTAAATAAATATTACCAAGAATATTTATACACCATTAGCATTTTATTTTTAGAGGCTTACATTAGATGATCTATGCAGGCATGCAGAAAAGACATGACATTTTTTTGTTACTGTAACCTACTTTAGTTTCCTTGCAAGTGAAGTGGCAGCAATTATTACACAGCTATCCAAAAACCGCTTGCCAAAACATTCAATAACAATCCTTAGGAATGTGTCAGGTATTGGCTGGCTGGCTGACTGACACACTGGAGCCAGAGCTGGAAATACATTTGGCTGCCTTCTTCAGCACAACCACACCACAGATGTCAGCCTCCTCGGTAGTCTCCTGCCAGGACCAGATGGCTGACTGGCCCTGTGCTCCTTTCTATCATCAGCGGCGCTACTGTCAGTGTCAGGGGATCCTCCCTAGTTAACACTGGATCCCCTGGCTTGGGACTCACTCCATATCTTCGGCCTGAGGCGGGGGACGTAAAAACAGGCACGAAAGAGCCCAGGGTCATGGGTTTATTATTTGTACTGTCATGATAGGTGCTGTCTGTGTGAGTGTACTCTGCGAATGAAGGCCATTCTGATTCAGACTGATCCCTGTAGGTTTACTGCAACATGGAGTCTGCCGGCGGGGGATGGACAGTCATCCAGAGGAGAAGAGATGGAACCACGGACTTCCAGAGAACGTGGATGGAGTACAAGGCGGTGAGGAGATCCAGGGTGGAACGTTTGCATGGCATTGGAACACACATATCTTTTGAAACGTTCTCTCAGCTTTCACACAGTCACATATTTTACAGTGCTTGTGAACAACATAACATTCCACCCCAAAATGTCCATGAAGAGGGCTTTTTGCCGCCTCAGAAATTGTACACCAGTTTAACATTTTGGATAATATTAATATAGACTACATGGAAAATGTAATAAATTGATAGGATTTGGGACTTATCCACTCGGTTGGCACTTCCCGATATATTAAGCTGTAACAGAGGCCTGTGCCTCACAAGGTCTCAGCCTCTAGGCAGAGACTTGTTAGCGAAGGATAGCAGCCCTCCAGTCAGGGGATTGGATGTCTGGCGTGTAGCCTGGCAAAGACAATGACATCCAGCAGGTTCCCTCTTGACCTCCCTCATGCCAATAGATGATTTGCTGGGGCATGTGTTCGCTCCATAAGCCTTTGGTTGGGATTATTTCATCTTGACACTAATGGCTTTTGATTGAACACTTCTAATAAATAGTAAACAGTTAGATAGAGATTCATTGCTTCAAAATGAATTGCAGTGTTTAAAAGATTCCCATTCAAATGTTTATCTATTGTAAAATATATAGTATCTGGTAAAGCAAAGTTTCCTAACCTGTTCCATTCCCAACCTGTCAAAAGCTGTTAAGGACCACCTTTTGCAAGGTTACATAAATTCTTTATATATTCTCAGTGCTCAAGACCTGTGTTGTCAAAGTGTGTGCATAATTATATAATTCATATTGCCAACTGCTTTTACTTTGGTCTATTTTTTTTTAAGAATAATGACTACAGGTTTGTAAACAACTGGGGTAAAGAATTTAGATCCATGTCATGTTCTAGCCTACTGGTGGCCCTAAGCTAACAATATCTATCTACCCTTCTCTTCAATCTGTCTCCCTCAACCCAACACTGTCAGATAACATGAAAACAGGAGATCAGAATTGCTTTCTCATTAATAAAACCCATTGAGGAGACTAATGGCGACCCCCGAGGGATCAACACTCTTTCATTGGAAGATTTGTCAGCTTGTCCCTGTATAAGAACCTCTTACAACCTTGACCTTTTTCGAACTTTTTGAAATGGCTCAGAAGGATGCTGTGTGAAAGGCTGGCAATCATGTCCGGGGGGTTTAGTTTAAGATCCAACGGCGTCTACAGAAACAGGAAATAGACTCCTACAATATCAGCTTAGTTAGATCCTAATATTACATATCCATATAAAATGACATATCTGTTTTTGATGCTGTGTCACAGGGCTTTGGCAGTCTTTCTGGAGAGCACTGGCTGGGGAATGAGTTGGTGTTCCAGTTGACCAGACAGAGGCCCTATATCCTGAGGGTTGAGTTGACCGACTGGAATGAACAGCAGGCCTTTTCCCAGTACAGCCGCTTCTACATCGCTAGCGAAAAGCAGAATTACAGGTATGATACGATAAGTGTCTTGGGCCCGTATTCTGAAGGCATCTAATATTGTACAAGGAATCATGTCTCCTGTCAGTTTGTTGTGATCTAAAAGACAGCACTTTAATCATCAATTCCTGTTGAATATGGGCCCCGGTCTCAGCAGTGTGTCCAAAGGGGAAAATTAATTGTATTGTACCTAAAGTACAGTTTTTCTGAAGAGCTGCATTGCTATTGGAATAGGAATATATAGCATCCGGCTGTGGTTATCCTTTGACTTGCATGAGGAAATGCTGTTGACATCACAATTTAAATGAGGTGTGAATTTAGAATGAGATATTGGACTTTCATCCATCACTGATAATGTCATGCTAGGTTTGTATTTCCATCACATGATGAGACCTTAGGGACTCATTAATTGTAATCAATAAATATCGTTTTTTTTAGTCCGCCTGAGTTTGTTCCTAACTTTGGATTCCGACAAGTTAATTCCTTGTGACAAAAACATACAGAACATTTTAATTTCTGGAATGGAATTAATTTTTGTTTTGTTTTATTCTTATTTTCACTGCCATTCTGTAGAACGTTTCATGGATATGATCCAAAACAAATGATTGTCGCAGGTTCTCAAGGAAAGAGAGGGCCTGCCTCATTTCACAATGCCATTACTAACAAAATAAAATGTACAATCGTAAAGGGAATTACCATATTTTACTTCCTTGGATTGATGACCAGGAAGCTTTGTTTGCATTCAGTTTTTTGTACTTACAAAAAATATGACCATTTAAAAAAATGTCAGTTTCTACATTTTCGTCATTTATCAGACACTCTTATCCAAAACAACTTACAGGAGCAAATAGGGTTGCTTGCTCCAGGACCAATGACAGAATTTCACATTGACTCTTCTGGGAATCGAACCAGTGACATTTTAATAATGGCTCAATGATGAAACCATAGGCTATCTGCTATTTCAGACCTTGCTTGTTTGCTAACCTGTTAAATGGATGGAAAGGTGTAGCTATAGAGACACATACTGAGAGACAGAGTAAACATAGTACATCATGGAAAATGTAAAAACGTAATATCCAAGGAAGTCTGCTATTGGTTGAAAATATTAATAATTACCATTATTTTAAACATGGAATAATGTGTAAGATCACAGCCTCCAAAAGAGAAGTTATGCTATAGATTGTGTCTTTGTGCCTGCAGGTAATTTAGACCTGTCACGTAATGTTTCTAATCGAGCCTTATTCATGTATAGGTCTAATGGAAGCCAGCTTGGCTCTCTAAACATTTGCGGTTACAGGTTATTTGAGCGTTCATCGCTCTTCACAGCATGTGTAGTTTCCGGTTCTACTCAACTTGCAAAAAAAGCCTATATTTAACGTTTCAGGTAGCCTATTTTAAATATGTTTCAGTGGAGATATGCGATCAGAAGCTTTTATGTTACGTGACCTGCGGTAAGATCTGTTGCAAACACATCTCACACAGCCGCGTTGCATGATATCCAACGCTGCTGGCTGGGTGAAAGGTGACGAAATTTTATTTCATACGATCCGCGGCTCTGAAGTGCAGTTCATACAATTATTCTAAACTACTATAAGACATCCCACTCTTATAGACCTACATTGCCATGTAACAGGCCATGTAACGGATGTGCTTAAGCAGCCTACTGTATTTAACAAATAAATGAGCCTAAAGCCTAAAGCGTACTTACGACCAACGACATGTCTACGTTTTCAATGATTGATAACTTTCTAAAAAATGTGACCGGACGAACTATAACAATAGCATGTGAAAAGTAAACGTTAACTGTTGGATTCCGAAGGTGATTTGGAACAGAAGTTCACAGTTACAGGTCGGCTCGGGCCTACATTTCAGATCCGGTAAAGACAACATATTGCCTTCCACAGTTATGAGTGACATTTTAGATATTAAGTTGATTGTGACATATGAAAAGTGTTAAGCATTGATGATGAAAGAGTTTCCATTCCGACTTCGAAGCGGCCTAAAGCTCTGTGATTCTGTTGCGCAAAAGTGATTCACTTTTTGAAAAAATCTTCTAGAGCATTGATTCAGTACACCCAGTTCACTGAAAAGATTTGTTCAAAAAGAAGGAATCGTTCATGATTCGCACATCACTACTTCACAACTGCAAACCCCCAGGAGGGCTCTTCTGATAATGTGGAGCGCGTTACCTCGGAGGGGGCACCTCGAGCTATCGATATCTGCAAGTTAACAACAACAAAATAATCTAACGTCTCAAGTATTCTTCAGTGTATCTCAGAAAATATAGTAATGTAAACAAACACTTCACACATCGTAGCTAGAATTATTTAGCACCAGGGAAGCAGCTACCCTGCCAGGGACACACACAGAAAACATACTTATTTTATAATGATATACACCATGTACAACTTGGTGCAAACAGAACAATATGCATTTATCATTACATACCCAACATTACGCCATTACCTCCCACCAGGTTAGTAATACAGGAATGTGTACCTCCCAGAATGTGTGTGTGTGTGTGTGTGTGTGTGTGTGTCTCCTTCTAGTGCCAGGAGGTGTTGTTTTTATCAGTCTCTTATCAGACTTCACTGCCGGCTTGAGTCACAAGCAGTGGAAAATAGGTTTAATGTGGTCATGTCTCTGTAGGGCAAAGAGCACTTTCTCGCTTCACTTATCCACTTGGGACTGTAGTGAGATCTGGTGGTACGGTCTGTCTGGAAGAGTATTCATGAGGGTCTGGGCAGTATGTTATCTGACTGAATTAACCGTTTGGTGCTTTTAAAACTTCAATACCTCTCATAGAGACCGGGGTGGATGCAGTCAGTCTCTCCACCACTCAAACAGGGGCCCAGACACCTGGTGAACATAACAGCCTGAATCCTCATTAATGATCCGTGTGAAATTCACATATAGATGTGTCAATACCATGACTGCTTGATTTACCTGAAAAGACCATGCAGGAGGAGGGAGTGCAATAGGATCACAGAAAAGTGTGCAGCATACACAGCTTTGCAAACAAATAATGTCCTCATAAACCAGGATGGGTAAAATGGGTATATAATGTCTCAGAAATTCAAAAACGACTTTGCGAGGTACATATTGTATACAATTAAAAGAATTTCCTCAAGAATATGAACCCAGTGTACCCTGGCAGCTAATGAACCCATTCCTTCTCACAAGCCTCTATTGTAAGGCCTACACATCCAGGAGACCATTGTGTCCTTCAAAATCACACCAATTACCCTGGCTGTTCGTGGATAACATGAATGTGCTCTCACAGTTCAGTTAGAAATAAGCTGATTCACTGTACTTTCCAATGCACTTGTCATCAAGCCTTTTTCTGAGGCAAACGCTGGCGTTCTTAGTGTATCATTCTTATGCTGTGCTTTCTTCCGTGTCCTCCTGTTGACTGAGTCAGGCTGTTCCTGAAGGATCACAGTGGAACTGCAGGCAGGCCCAGCAGTCTTGTCGTCAGTGGAGTTGACTTCAGTACCAAGGATATGGACAATGACAATTGCATCTGCCAATGTTCTCTCATGCTCACCGGGGGTAAGTCCAAATGAAACCCTCAGACACGCTCTATATGGACCGAAAGGAAATGACTGGATAGGCAAAAGCATTATACACCCATTCCGGTTAAACCTATCCATGAGTCATCTCTATTGGACAACACCATCCAGAGATTTACGGAGTCAAAAATCACAAGGTTATTGGAAGTTACAGATGATTGGCGGGTGAGTTTTTCATCTGAAACGAATTATTGTGAATAAACTCACATGAATGTTCTATTTCTTTCTACCGTGTTCTCTGACTTCAGGTTGGTGGTTTGATGCCTGTGGACCATCGAACCTGAACGGGATGTACTACAGCTACAATCAGAACGTGGGCAAACTGAATGGGATCAAGTGGCACTATTTCAAAGGTTCCAGTTACTCCCTCCGTGGTACCACCATGATGATACGACCCGCGGATCTCTGAGACCACCCTCTGACGACTGGGTACATTGTCCAGACACACACTGCATCATTAGCTAAGATTTCATTTAGCCGTTTCTATAAACTACTCTGGTTCAGACTGTCAGTAAACTTCCCAGAATTCCACTGATGCAAAATATGTTTGACAAGGTGAGATAATTGTTTGTGTTTTGACTTGAGAAAAGGGAGTCATGTGATCTGGCTTTCTGTGAGTAACTGGGATTCGGGCATTCTGGTGCTTATATTTCCCCTTAAAAGTATTGATTTTGTGTTCATTCGTGATACCTTGTGCTTGAACCACTGGATCTGCAATGAAACTGTAGATGTTGGTGAAATTAAGAGGATCTGAAAGGAATACTAGGTGTTTTGGAGTGACTTTACTTTGTCTCTTTCAATTCTATCTGTTTTTCTTGATTTGTATGGGCAAGGCATTCCTTTGGAATGTGTGTTGTAACATTGTAAATCCTTGCAATGCAGAAATTATGTTGTTCTTATCTTTTTGTAAACATTTTAAAACACCATGAAAATATATATATAAGCCCACATATAGATGTTCCCCACATAATGGAATTCTGTTTAAATCTGTGGTGTGATAGAGAGATCAAGATTTATCTAAACATCTCTGCACCAGAGGTCCCCACAAAGTAAACTGGTCAGGACCAGATGTCCATAAAATTCCATAAATCTTGGAATAGGTAATTGTTAGAATTGGGGTTACAGGTTAGGGATCAGGGATTTCTGAGTTTCCATTCCCCACAAGGATATTAATAAAATGTGTGTGTAGGTAAGATTGTATGTGTGTGTATGTAAGATTGTATGTGTGTGTGAGAGATAGTTACGGATGCAAATGTACTGCATTTTAAATGTCTTTCAATTATTTAATATTCATTTGAATAGAGATACAATACAATGTGTGTCTTTTATTAAATGTCCACCCCCCCTCACCCAAAATGGGAAGGATTCTGCAGCACCTCCTGGAGCCTATGTTGAACTCACTATCTCAATATGCAGACTAAAAGCAAGACCGAGGTTGTTGTTTTTTACATAAATTAATAAGGCTGGACACTGCAGCAATTTGCTGAACAGTGCACAGTAATGTACAGAAATCCCCAGAGGTTGGTTAAGATATCACTGGTATTGCATGGTTTATATCGGGTTGCGTCCACGCCAGCAACCCAACACTGATGTTCTAAAGCTGCTGTGCCTTTTTCAGGCTTGCTTTGATTTGTCAAAACAATAATTTGTGAAGCAACAAAATTGGTCTGACAGTGGATATGCAGCATTATTGATAAAGTAATGTTTTGGCAACGTTGTAAGTACAGCAACATGTAGTAGGGCTTACCAGTATTATGAGCATTGCCCAAATTCATCAACTGAATCTCTGTCCCAGGCCACAAAAGCTGCTTTAAAAAATACTTCATACTAAATTCGGTAATCTGTCGAGCTAACATCTATTTTTTGGAATGTTACATTGACAATTCCACTTGCTGAAAAAAACAGGGATACCTTTTGTAAATAAAACTGACCAGTTAACAAAGGAAGTATCAGTTTGGTAGAAAAGGAAATTCATACAGTGAAAATGAAAGCGTTATTTCAAGGACTCAAACATCGACAGGTTCTCAGTTTGAAGTATTTTGGAGTAGTTTCTGCTTGCAATGCAGCGCCACATAAACCTAACTTCCAAGAGTACGATTATTTGGAAATATGATTATGCTATTGTTTATGCCAAAGACAAACCAGAATGGCTTTCCAAAGCGTGTTGCGTGTGCCTGACTTATATCTGCTTGGAAATCAGAGACAAACTTTGAATATGTCTGTGGTTCACATTTAAATGTACTGAGCTTGGGAGATCTTGTTAAAACAATGGATATTCTGTATATTTCTTGAGTTTATCAAACTAAAAGTGATTCCAGTTCTCATGCCTACCACAAATGATTTCACAGCTGTCGTGCTGCCATAAATGATTTCACAGCTGTCATGCTGCCACAAAGGATTTCACAGCTGTCATGACTGCCACAAATGATTTCACAGCTGTTATGACTGCCACAAATGATTTCACAGCTGTTATGACTGCCACAAATGATTTCAAAGCTGTTATGACTGCCACAAATGATTCAAACTCTATAGGGACAACACATAATCACATTTCAAGTTTTATTCGTCATATAAACAGGACACACATGGTATGCATCATTCATCCAAATAATTACAGTGGTGTGAGCATTTTCCAGAACTTTCTTTCACTTTAAAAATGTGAAGTAGACTGTGGCGATCGGTGGTGAAATAGCCAATGCAATCCTTTGTTAGATTTCTTAGAATGCCAAATGGGAAGACTGTGCCTGGGGTGTGTAGACTTTCACAGTGGGAATAATATAAATGATTGCCTGTGTTGTTTTAGTAATGGAAGAACTGCACTGGTATCCCTCTGTGCCGCGTCAGGCCAGTGACCAGCCCTTTGTTTCTTCTGATGAGGGACACGGCACAGCTGCCAGAATGTGGGAGAGCAACACGTACATCACGGGTGAACATTGACCGTGTCCAGTCAAACGCCTCTGACCCGCTAAACTGTCCCATCATCGTTCATTAAACGTGAGGGTGTCTTAGAGATATAATGTAACGCAGTTGTTTGTCGAGGCGGAGGGGAGAAGTCTGAGCCATTAGACAGCTCTGGAAACATTCTAATGTGAAAACAAGATAATTACTCACTAAAATATTGAGTTACAACCAGGAAAGGTCTGAGAAAAGCTAAATCAGTCATCTTTTGGGGTTCTGTACAGCTGCTGGATCAGCTCACCTTTTGGTGTCAGTGCTGAGTGAGTTCAGCGAAGGTGGATTTGGTGCGCATTATTTTATCCAGTTCTGGACACACAAAACATACATGATGGTAACAACGCATAACTCCATAGTTTGGTGAGTAACAAACATGTTGCCGTTATGACGACGGCAAAGCCGACTAGTTGAATGGAAAATGTCAGTCCTTCATATTCTCTGACTCTACCTCTGCCTGTATAAATGTTCATGGTCAAAACATCCAATGTAAAAAGCCACCTCAGCTACTTAGATTCCAGTCAAGGTACATCTTGACCTGCTCTCCTGTGCTCTCCCACCACGAGGGGGTAAAGAGCAGGCGACGAGGCCAACTTCAGAACAAACCTGCAGTCTGGTCTTCACCTGCCAAAGGTGTGCTAATCCCTGTGTACAGTTATGTATGAAAAATAGTATGTAGACACACAGTAGTGGAACTTTAGGCAGTGCTTTGTGGCAGCTTAATTAAGCCTAAACTGCTTTATTACTGACTGCTTTGTGTTTATTCTGTCCCGAATCCCTATGCCCTCTGTATTCCTACACATTCTTCCCTGGGAAAACGTCTACAGAATTTAAAATCATTCAGGTTTTTATTACATTTTCATTCTTGTTAACTGCTTATAATCTAATATATTATTTGTGTGTAGTCATTCTTCAGGAATGATCTAAATGATAGTTGAATGTAATGTTCTTCATAAGCAATGCTCATAAGTCCTGTATATTAGCACCATCTAGTGTGGTACAACATTACTATCTGATCCGTTTGAATGTTATTGGACGAGAAAAGCTTTGATCTATCGCTTCAGAACATTAGCATAGACACCTTTTTCGTTTTGATAGAAATACTGTTTCAAATAATGTTTTTAAAAAGTAATGAGTGTGAAAAAATATATATTTATATCACAGAACCTACGGTTCTGTCATTCAAACAGATGAAACACTCCACAACTTCTGGAGAAAACTGAAAGAAATCAAAATGGAAATGTATTCCAATGGGACAAAGCGGTTGTTGAACTTATCCATCTGTAGTTTTCCAGAGCCGTCATAGGTTGCGTAAACTTACACACTATAGATTTTATTTCTTTTGGGGTTTTATTGTTGTTCCTTCCTCAATCTCCATGATTTAAAACTGAAATACGCACTTCCAGCATAGCAGAGTGTGACCAGCAAGGCAAAGAACTAAGAAAAAAAAACACATAGACGGAAATATTCAAATTCAGTCCAAAAGGGCGTATTAGAATAATAATACATTCATAATTTGAGATTGCACACAGAAGTATCAAAACTTCTCTTATCTAAAAATATATTTGATATTTTACTGTTGTTTAAACTTACATCACTTTATTATCAATATGTATGGTATATTTTCCCAGTTGGTGTGTTTTGGGTGTCTGTCTGGGCGGTCTAAGCAGATTTTCCTACCGTGGATGCTGTCCAGCAGTTGTAGTTATAGCGCCCCCTGGCATCCTTACTGATGGAGGCCGCGTCCACCCCAGTGGCGACCGCGTACATGACCGTGGCACTGCTATTGAAGCACAGGCCCTGTGGAATGACACGGGCCTGGTCACTCTCTGGCTCAGAGCCAGAAGGACGGTACATCCACTCAACAGGAAATCCTTGAATCCCATTCTGAAGCTCTTACAGAGACGTGGTCAGAAGCACTCTTCGCTCATTTTCAAAACCCACCTATTCATTCCAACCTTCTGACTCACACACAGCCCACAGTACATGTGGATTAGAAACCCATGTAAAATGTGACAAACACGCCCTGACATTATTATGGGCAACATACAGAAGTTAAAGTTGGTCACATAACGTATGGCGTGATCCTGCATAGTGTGGTGTTTTCATACCACTGTCTTCCAGGAGACCCGGGGGATCCTTTTTACCACGGTGAGGTAGATGATGAAGAAGATGACCGTCAGGACCCAGTACAAGATGGCCACAAATATGACCCACCCGAAGGCAGGCACTCTGAAATACTCCGTCCCTCCTATCAGTGTCCATACCATCAGGCCAAACACCTGACCGGATAAGGAACAGCACATAAACATGCTACGTTATCGTGCATTCAAGTGAATTTCCTGTACATGGTTTGATGGCACATGACAGAGAGACATTACAAGTTAACAGTAAACATCCCGTCCGATCCCTCCCTCTGTGGACCAGTTGAGATTTGACACATTTCTGTTGATTGCTATACCATCCCCTCATGCTAATCAGTGTGGAAAACCAAAACAACAAAAGCCGGATCTCTGTGGCAAGGCACATCTTTCCCCCAGGTGTCTGAAGTACCACACGTGAATAACAGATTCCAGTGGATTACCTTATATTTCATTGTAAATACATGGTATATCTCAATATGATGGCACTTTTTGTAAGGATAGCTGGGGTTGTGTAAAACATTTGAGTAGTTTACAGTGCTGTTTCCAACAGTCTATTAAATATTCAACCCACAAAGACTTTTTCCAATTTGTTGGGTTATTATCTGAAATGAAAATGTGTTCCGTCTGGATTCACTCCCTTTGATTAACACCACATACACGTTGATGGTGCAAAATTTTGTTTTAATGTGAATCAACAGGTAATTAGACATAGAAATACTGACATATGTAGGTTGTGAAGGTATTCACAGCCCAGTCGATAGTTGGTAGAACTGACTTTGGCAGTTAGCCACAGGGCTTTTTGGGTGATCAACTTCACACATTTGTTTCCTGAAATATCTGTTAGTAAAGGAAATGTTAAGTTCTTTATAGAACCATTCCCCATAAAGGGTATATCATGAAATATAAACAAAAGGGTTATAAAAGGATTTTATCTTGTCCCAGAAAACTATAATGGGTATATATTGTGTACCCATTATTGTCTGCTACATTTTGTAAACATAGCTTTTCTCATGGTTCTTTACAGAACCTCAAGAAGGTTTCATTAAGAATAGTTCTCAAAAAGGGTAGGCACACTACTTTTCAGCATGAAGTGTTCTGCTTTGGGTATAAGCTGAAGAACACCTATCTGGCAATATGCAGAAAGAAAAGAAATCTGATCTGACACATTGATAATAGTGAATCTATTGATGCAGTTCGTTTAACTGAGATCTACTGTAAATAATGGGAAGTGTCCTCTCTTGCACTCCAAACCTCCCTTCCTGTTATTAAAACAAACGAATGTTCATTGGACGCTTTGTTTCACAGGAAACTAAGTTTGTCTGGCTGGAGAGGCCAGTTGGAGAGAAAAGAATTTCAGATATTCATTAGAAAAACATATTTTGATAGCATTCTTGTCCAATGGTGAATGAAAAAATGACAATGAAACTGACACTGATTTCAAAACAACTTCCCTTGCTTTAACGTAATTTTATAATGACGTAGGTTGAAATTACCTTAATTTTCTCCAGTTATATTTCTTTAAAGAAAATTATAATAAAAGCTTTAGTTAAGTACAATGTCCATGCAGTGTTTGGTAGGCTATATGTCCCTGTAACCGTGCCAAGCCTTCATCCCAAAATGAAAAGTTGTGCATAAAATGTACATCAAATACATGTTCGCACACTATGCAAATCTGTATACAATACAGTTAAAGATTGATAAGATTTTGAAAATGTCAAACACTGTCTCTCCTTTATAAGAACAAAATAGGTGCGCCTATTTTAGGGATATACTTTCCAATGTGATACAAAATATGAACAATACGAGCGGATCATCACACATAAATAGGTTTTATCTACATAACAATATTGATTCCCTCTGCATTATGATGGCATACGCATAGCTATTTTGAGGCCCTAGTTTAGGCAACTGTAGGGGGTGTATCAACAAATAATTGTCATTAAACGGGGACCCAAGAAGTGTGTTACTGTTGAGGTGAAGCTACTTACTATTTCTGCGAGGACAAGGATTCCTGGAGTAGTGCGAATGAATTCCCTGTCGTATGCCAAAGTAGACGTGGAGAAGTTTTCACTGTCACTGCTGCTAGTAGACGTAGTACCCGTTTGCGTCGCAGCTCCTTCCATCTTCAGTTCAATAACACAGATTTCCTGCGTTTGGCTTGAATTACATGTATCGCAACGCTCTTCAACGGAAGGTGGGAGAGATGGAAATAAGCCTGCGTTTTGTTCCTGCATATCGAACAACATTTATTTGGACCTTAACTTTCTTCTGAAATAACACGTTTCTTGTTTCAGAATATATACATTTGTTTTCTCGGTGTATGTCAAGGCCAACTGTAATTTAAAAGAAAAATATATACCAACTGGTAGGCTTAACTAGGCAAATTAGTTAGAACAACACCATTAATTAATAGCCTACCATGAATGCCGCTCTGTCTAAAGGAAGCTGTCCGAAGTCTTAAGCACATGATAGTCAAAGTGGGTCGCTTGCAGCCAGGAAATATTTCCTGTTAACGCTCGTATTGTTAAAGGTTTAGTTTGCATATCAAGGGAGACCCCCACCAGTTGCTTAAGACTGAAAAGAAACCTAACCCGTCCAGTGTGATAGCGGGTGAATTCTCCTTAATAAAAACCTATTACGGATTTACTACTGTGTTCATGCTCTAACAGATAACCAGTACAGATGTGTGTGCTTTCTTTTTGTATTGTCGTGTGTGCTTTCTTTTTGTATTGTCACGGCCTGGGACTGCAGTGTCATGTCCAATAAGTACAGGTGTCCTAGTCTTATGTAGCTTTCGTGAATAGGACAGATGTAGATATGTTATAATTGTTTGATTGCTAGTATCTACAGTTAGTGGCTAAAGAAAATCAATATCAAACTCCACCACTAGATGTCAGCACATATCCGGACAAAGATCATTGTTGAAGGCCTCTGTAGGAAAGCCAAGGGTAAATGTGAAAATAAAGAGGGTAAACTGTTAATTGTGATTAGTAAAATCATGACTCTTACCTTTACACCATATGCCTAATAACATCTACAATTTAATGTAGTATACATTTATTAACACTGCTAATGAATGTAAATATGAGCACTTAAAATAACCCATTGACAAACTAATTAAGATTGCATGACCAAAGAATCTTTCACACCAAAAATATATAATTGAAAAATGAGATTTAATTAAATAATTTCAAGCTGACTTTTGTTTTGCTATGTTTTTTTCCCTTAAGTTATTGTGATATAGTGGTATATTTAATGGTCTTCTTGTTTTTAATTTCCATTTCACCCACATGGTATGGAGGCCAAAGTATCACCGGCATACTCTATGGTGCCCTACATGGGACATATGTTTTACTCTATTGTTTGAGTACAGCTGAAAAGACAACTATTGTATGTTAATGTGGAATGATGAGC
This sequence comes from Esox niger, assembly GCA_016801105.1. NCBI lineage: Eukaryota > Metazoa > Chordata > Actinopteri > Esociformes > Esocidae > Esox > Esox niger. The sequence continues at coordinate 28,933 of JACXGJ010007783.1, forward strand.
ACCCACACTGCAACTGATTCATTTGCGAAAGTGAATAAAAAATGTTTTTTTAGCAGTTTGGTAATGAACAGAAATAAACAGCCATGCATTATTTAGTTCACAATCCAATCCCTCATTAAATGATATTAAACATTTCCTCTTATTTGAACCAATAGAATTTTCAAATAGAATTGGCAGGTATAGTATATCAATTATATTTCAGTGTAAACAATCACAATATAATAAATATATATATTTACAGCCTGTGAATTGTACACAGTATAAAGATAAAGTATGTCAACTCCACAGAGACAC